>JAYECN011277076.1:0-29676 GCA_035222435.1 Microcambeva ribeirae | reverse complement strand
CAGCTATCCAGTCTGTCCAGGTCCCTTTGGATGGCAGCGCAGCCCTCTGGGCTGTCAGCTGCTCCTCCCAGTTTGGTCTCATCAGCAAACTTGCTGAGGGAGCACTGCATCCCTTCATCCAAGTCATTGATGAATAAATTGAACAGCACTGGACCACGGACTGACCCCTGGGGGACACTGCAATATATTTTGGAAAACAAAGCAAAACCCCCACAGATTTGATTTTTTATTATTATTTTTTCCTACAACTAAAGAGACAGAAAAATGCTTCATGGAGGCCTGTTACACAATATTAATGCTGATCATGCCCGGGTACAAAGTGCTTTACAAATCTAGTGATTTGTAGACAAGCACTTAAAAATGTTAACTCTAAGCACAGGGCACCAATAAAGCAGCCACATCCAGGACAGCCTCTTCCTCAGCTGCTTCTGCTATTATTGAAGATCTGTAGAAAGCAAAGGACCCCCTAACACAAAACACGAAATTCAGACACTTAGAAAACTGATCAAGGACCACTGTACTTTAAGTCTTCTTTTAACAGCAACATGTTAGGACATTCCAGAGAAAAATCCTATATGCCTTTTTGAAAAAAAGCTCTCTTAATTACTGTATTTAATTAAAGACTGTTAGGCAATTATAAATTAAGGCATCATTAAGTTTGTATAACAATCTCTACTAGTAGACTGATAGTCAATAATTTCAATTCAACCATCTTGCAGCAGAATTTCTGAAGCTGCAAGTTTGATGCAGTTGCTCTTTTAACACGGAGTATCATGCCATGGTAAGAGAAAGTCTTCCCTGCTGCTTCTCTTACTAATAGATATTGGCTATCAGACTTGACCAAAGAATTTAACACATACATGTTCCTGAACGGGTTTGGATGGGCTTTGCCTCAGGGAAACAATGACACAGGATTGAATTAAGCTAATTTCATTGTATCTATTTTAAAAACAGAGCAGCACTGTTGACCATTGCAGTTGGGTGAGAAAGGAGAGAGGAAGAGTAATTATTCAGTTGGTAGAAAACTGTAAAGAGAGTAGACCAATCTCATTACAGAGTCTTGTGGATTATCACAAGTTTTTAGGCCTGTGTAGCCCTGTAAATACCCTTTTCATCACAGAAAAAGAAGAACATCTACTTGTGTTAAGTAATGGCCTTAACTTTACAGCACCCTGGCTTCATCACACAGACTGAGAGCGATCTAACCTGAAAGTTATTCCAAGAATTTGTCTTAGGCATATTGCTAAAAATATTACAAATGTCTAATTCCAAAGAGTATTTCTGAAGTCTTTTGAAATATATTTCTGAAGTCAGTGAGAAAAAAAAGTCATTTTTATTCTAATATAACAGCTGCTTTGATTTACTGCAGTCTTGCTAAGCCATTTTTACTCTCACCATTTTCACATTTGGAAAGCATCTTATGAAATATCTCAAAATATAATATATTGGTATGCAGAGAGTTGGAGACCACAGCAAAACTGATGAGTATTAAATTCCTGTATTCCAGCCTACAACAAGGGACAGTTATGTGCTTTTTATATTTGCATTCCCAGCTACAGAATATGCTACATAACCTGTCAGAGTGAGGGCAATGCTTGAAATTCTTGCCTTTTTTCCCCCCATCCCTCCTTTTTACACTTAGGCCATACAAATTCTATGAATTCCAGACATTTCAATAGCAGCATACATCCAAAGGACAACCTTTTCTTTTACTTTAGAAATGAGAATTTACCAAATACTAAAATATCACTGAATAATGAAGGAAAAATATTGTTTGTATTTTGAATCACATCTGACTCATCTGCTTAATTAGATGTCTGAGCTGAAGTGACTTAAACTGCTTCATCAATTGCTATCTATTTTCCTTCAGACTGACTACTCAAAAAAATATCTAAAAGAAATATATATATGAATGCACCATATCCCACAGCTTTCCTAAACTACACAAACATCCATACATCACACAGGCATGATCCAGGCATTATAAGCCTGGATCTAGAACAGCTACAAAAACTGAGAAGCTGGCTCTGCTGGCTGGATTCTCTTTACATTCTGTGAACAAGCACCTACAGCCACCTCTATTGACCACAGACTTTGCTGTCAGGAGGAAGAGGGTGACATTAAGGAGTATTTACTTAAAAGTAAAATCACAAGCGATGCTGCTGGAAGTTTGAGATAGCATGATCACCAGCATACAGAATTTAAACATAATCATCAGCATAGAGAATTTAAACATAGCACAGGCATTTTCAAATCCATAGCTTTCTCACATGTATTTCCAGTTTGTGGAAATAAACCACACAGTTCTAAATTATTCAGCTTTTACAGTAAACAGTGTTGTTGAAGTCCTTCATTATGCAGGGAATACTTTTTCCTGCTCCTCATCAGCATCTCAGAAAGCAGATAATGAGGTGAACTTCACAGCCCTTGTTGTCATTACTATGATATTCATAAAACCCAGACAGTATTTGCATTTCATGACATTCCGAGAAAGCACTAAGTAGCTTCTAGGATTGGAATTCACTTCTCATGTAGGAATAGTTTCTGCTGAGGAGTTCACTACTGCCTTAAAAACAGACTACTTAAACATCTGGCCTCAGAGTGTCAGCCTTCCTCTCTCTGAGGAAGCCTGTTAGGAACTGTTTTCTGACAGGAAAGGAGGAGCCTCCTCCGTCAGGGAGGTATATCTTCCCTACTGCACAGGGAGGCAAGAAGCAGCTGGAGACTCGATTCCTCCTCTCTAAGCTAGACCAGATACCAAGCTCAAATCTGAGCTCTCAGTGGGGCGCTGCAGCGCCATACTGCCATTTGTATGCACAGGTTGTGAAATGAGATGGTCTTGCTAACTGTATCCATTAGCTTGGGAAACTACTATTTCATGGAATGGGAGCGTGAAAAGCTACCATGGGTGATAAAATTTACAGCGAGACAGCTACCCTGGACACCTTATATCTTAACCATAAAACTCTCCCTGTTCTCATTAGCTTGCATATCCTGAGGGGTGAGAGTATAGCATGAACTAAGTTGATGCACACAGATAATCCTGCAGAGAAATCATAATGGCAGAAATGAAGTTTTAAGCTTATCCTTAACTTCATGTAGGCAGCAACAGCCTACTAGTCTCACGTACATTAAGCATCCTTCAGCAGCAGCAAAGTGCCTCACAAACATTCCTTAATAAACTGACACTGCCCCCGCACATTGAGGCCCATGTATTTCTATTAGTGCGAGCACTGCATGCAAGTCACTGGAAACAAAGCCTGTGGGAAGCCCCAGTACAGAACTGGGTCGGCACTGTGTCGTCCTTCCTCTGCCAGTAACCGTGTGCAGCTGGGAATGCTGTCATTTAAGAAACATAAAGGCCATGTTTTGCAGTCCTCACACCAATCTTGGAATGCCAGTACAGATGGGCTTGCAGGGGGATGCAAGCAGTGTTGAAAGGAAAACTTAGGAGTGAAAAACTAGGATTCGTGCTCATCAGTTTTGATAATTCAGTATTGCTCATTTTCAGTATGACTTTCAGTATGACTTGCACAGCAGTGCAAAAGGTCAAAAACCCTGTAAACAGTATTCTAAAATTTCTGATTTTTTTCATCTAAAATTTCACATTAGAAGAGACATTCACCAAAAGCATAACTTAATAATTAAAAAAAAAATTGTGACACAGTCAAGTATTTGCAGAAAAGAAATCTAAAAAATTACTTGCTGACATTTAAAAGAACAGAAAACCTAGGCAGAGTGAAAAATCCACGTTCACTGCCTTTTGTTGTACATGCTTAGGTATGTGGTATAATTTTTAAGTCTGTTTGAATTTGTCTACTCTGAGACAGAAAATGAACTAATCTTAGAAGACAATTAAGAATAATTGGAATATTACCAGATCTAACCTTCCCTCCCCACCTGAAAAAAAACAGTCCTTATAGAACTGAATGTGTCCCCCTAGTATTTTGAATACATTTGGTTTGAGAGCACTGCTTCATAGTTATTTACTTTAAATGTAATGTTATATTAGCCACATTGCAGAGAATTTAACTACATTTCCTTGCTTCCGTTTTGTGCAAGACCTTCAGAGAGCTTTGTAGTAGATTCCTCATACCTTCTAGTTTTCCTCTCCCTGTATTAACTCTTCCTCCTCTCTTATAGGGATAATAAATGTATAAGAAGAGACAGGAATGTGCAAAATAATAAAACATAACAGATGTATAAAACTCTCAACTTGTTTGTAAGATCTGTTTCACTGTTATGAACTCATATTTGCAGGTACTCCATCTTCACAGAAAGAAATTTGACAAAAAACATCTAGTAAATGCAGCTGAAAAAATATTCTAAATTTTCAGAGAACAATGAGGAACAGGTATAGGGGAAAAAAAAAAAATCTTTAAAGCAAACCTGAATTTTGCCATCAAGGAGTCACCCTCTCTGCATATATTACATCTGAGTATATAGACTTAACCCAGAAGATCAGCACATATCTACAAGCCTTACTTATCACATAAGAAACTTTCAAGCTTAGCTAAACAACATCAGATATTAGTAATGTTCATGACACTGGCTAGAAAACAAAGGATATCAGTGGAGAAGGCAGGAGGTGAAGACACAAGAGGTACCAAGGACCACTACCTTACCTCACTTGGTATAGTTCAGCTTCTCAGGACTGTACTGAAGAGTACTGGGCCACTCAAATCACTCAAAAAAATTACTTCTTAGAAGGAAATCTTAAAATATTCCAGACATACCACCATCTAATCCAGGAAGCAACCCAGAGATTTAATATTTAATGTGCTTTCACAGCTTTGTGGCTCAGGTGGCTTTTAGTCTCTCCTCATGGAGTAATGCTTTTCCCTCCAACTCAGACTGACTGTCGCAATTCCCATTCCTCAGATCAGCTGCCTCTCAGCTGCTGCTACAGTAACAGCTCAAGTTTCCCCATCCCCACCTGGTTCCCATCAGAGATTAGATGCAACACCAGTAGTGACTTCCCAGAATTGGCTAGCAGTAGTGCTTAGGAAACAGACTGACTTAAGAGAAGGTACTATGCTCTCCTTCAGACTTTAGCTTGCATGGAAAACAAATGTCACGAAGAACCAGAGAGGTCCAACTCTCTGCAGAATCTCTTTCAAACATGTAGTGCTTTTCGGGCACCGTGGACAACCTGTATTAACACGATGGAAGAGCCAAACGGGAACACTCGCTCAGTGATTTAAACGCATGGTAATTCTCCCTCAATAGGTGCTCTCCTGTGTATACATCATATACACTAAAATTAACAAGTTAGCACACTTTCTTCCCCCCATCAAACTCATTTCAGCTCAGTGTACCAAGCAGAATTACCTCGGGAACAGATAACCACCCATTGCGCTGAACAGACCTTTCTTCAAAGGCTTTGCTCCTCTTTTCCAAGTACTGGAAATATATTCAGACAGGGGGAGAATATATTTACTCGAGAAGGAGCTTGCAGGCAACGTGCTTTCATGCTGCCCTGAAGGGCCGGTCACAGGAGCCCCCACACGAGCCTAAACCAGACGTTTCGCAAGTGCTCACCAAAGGGCACGCTCCTACTTGTCTGCCATCGAACGTCTGAATTTCAGTTTGCGGCCGTGCTAAATATTCAGTCCTGTATCCTAGAGATATATTTTAAAAGCAGAAAGCTGAACAGAAGACCAAGTGCTCTAGAAATGGATAAAATCATGGTTTGGAAGCACACTATGGGTATACGCGTGCAGGCAACAGCTTGAAGCGTGTCAGCAATGCGATCCTCGGTGTCTGTGAACCTGTCTTTTCTAGGTACTAGACATAAGCAGCTTATTGGCCAGTAAAAGAGAAGCAACCAGCTTAACTTCTGCTCGATAAGCACATTTGGGCAAGCAAATACTGTGGAGAAAAAGTGAGCGACCAAATCCACACTCAAGCTAGAACTCTTACAATTAGCTCAGTGCCCATGCCTTGGCACAACAGCGATTAGCGGAGAGGAGCCCAGGCCACGTTAGGGCTCACGCGCCTCCATGCTCCAGCACTGCAGCCAAAATATACGTATACACAAATATATAGATATATGTATATATTTTGAAATTCATTTTTTAAACAGAGCTGAAGATGTTGTACAGCAAACAAAATAAAATGTATGTGCCTGCTTGTTTACATAGTACTTTGTACCCAAGGTCTAAGTGAAACGGAGATGTTACATGAAGGTGAACAGCCCGAGGAAGCTTTCACCACGTTTCATGCTGATTATCAGAGGGGGAAGAGCAGGACGAGGCAGGAGACGCGGGTGACCCCACAGTGCTCCCTGGCACGCGGGCCTGCCCCCGAGCCAGAGGCAACAGGGCTCCGGGTATCTCTGTGAGACGTGGCCCTGCGCAGGGCCCAGGGGAGGGCCTCGGTGCCTGACACGCGGCTCTGGAGCCGCCCAGCCACACTGCCGGCAGGGCGGGCTGCGCCGGGCGCCACGGCGGGCGCGTCTGCCGCCTGCCCCGGCCTGCGCTAAGCTGGCGGCCTGGGCCCGGGGGCTCCCCAAGGCCCTGGGGTGGCTGCAAACCCTCCCACGGCCCTGCCGGCGGGCGGTGGGGCCGCGGCGTGGCGCTGGGTACAGCTGTTGGGTGTAAGTGCAGTCGTTAGCTATACGCGAGGCAGCTCTCGGCTGAAAATGTGCTGTTACGCCCACAGTTGTGTCTCCCGCGGGACGCTGATTCTGTTCTGTCACTAGTATGACTGCCATATTTTTCAGATTTGTCTAAATTTTTCAGGTTTTCATCCCCAGGGCCTCTGTACACATGCTTACGGCATAGAAACGCTGCAGAAGGCCTCTGTAGCTTATGCTGTATGAGGATGTCACTAGTTTTAAGCTACGTTTAGTATTAAAATACTGTGTACATAAACACTGATGTCAAGATTGGTATCTGTAAAGATTTTAATGACTTTTTTGTGCATATTCACAGACAGTACCATATTATATATAAAGACTAGTAAATCCTGTTAAAGTAGTCCTGTAAAGATGATTTACCTTACAACAAGCTATAAGAAAGTATTTATTGCTTCTTCACAAGCTCAGCTATCCATTTGGTTTTACTCTACTAGTTATTCCACATATACACAGCTCTTACTGTTCTAGCTATTTCAAAGTACCCCCCAGGATATTATTCTGGAAAGGCTATATTAACAAAAATTACAGTGAGGAATTGTCAGCACGTTCACAAAAATACATTAAAAAGTATAGCCACAAAAATCATATGGATTCTCAAATATTTCACTCACATCATTTATTAGTCCAAAAGAAAATGATGCTTTTTTATTGAGACTCAGTACCAGTCAACCTGGTACTGCAAAGCAGTTAGCCAGCCCATCAGTGCAAACTCTTGGAGGCTCTCAGCTCTCAGTAATATAAAAGAGTGCTCAGTACCTCTAAGCAGATGTCTGGCATCCTTCAGAATTAAATGATCATTTCCTACTTGAAGTCTTTCTGGGGATTTTCATAGCCCCCTGGATGACAGGAGGGAGAACTGTCTGTGACTTTCTCGCTTTGATTAGCGGATTTATATACTACATTATTTAGTATATGTAAACTTTGAGGTTTGGCACATTAGTCTTTCAAATCCGATATGCAGTGCTAAAAAACAGATGGACAGAAAAGCTATTGCAAATATTACTAAGTTGTTACGAGCCAGGTGGGGATTTTCAATACTCAATATTAAAGTTTAAAAATATCCTTATGAATTATTACCATATTTGTCCAAAATGCAAAAAGTGGAAGGTATTTATGAGAAACCTCCTTGCTATGGCAATAAGAACAAATTTAGAATATTTTTTTGATTAAACGGATATACCTATGCTTTGTGACTCCACAGGAAGCTACGGGCAGCCAATATAGAAATATGGCAAATATGCTACAAATTGGTTCCTCAGTTGAAGGAAAAGAGTGTTGGTTACTCCAACTGAGAGAAAAAGCTGGAAATCAGAGAGAAATGAATATGAAATGGTCACTTTATATGGGAATTATATTTAGGGATATAATTTAGGGAATTGTATGACACTTTGCATAAAAATGGCCTAAGCAAATCAGTCAAAAGACAGCATTCAAGTCATTGCACCAGCGTGTGATTTAGCCATAAGGTTAAAGGGAGGTTACTAATGTTACAAAATAGATCCCAGTAGATAACCAATGCTTTTTTTTTTTCTTTTTTTTTGCCTTTTTTTTTTTTTCTTATGTGTTAACATCAAAAATGGCAAAAAAAAAAAAAAAAAAAAAAGTCTTGTGGAAAAACTTCAATAAACTGCCCCAAGTTCATTTGTTGCAACTTTGCAGTCTGTTCAGAATTCAATGTAATTCAATGTAATTAATAACTAAAATATACTATGGTTGCTAGTGCTTGGCTGAAAAACAGAAGATTAATAACCTCCAGTGATTTAAATTAAATTTAATCATACCCCAAATTTCGATCTTATTATGCCCTAAAAGAAGAAAAACTCCTGAAATAAAGCTATACTTTTACTATTCTACTGAATATTACAATAGCGTGAGAGCTCAGATATCTTGTGCTAGGATGAGAAAGTACCGTCTTTCAGCCCTTTCTATTGCCACACATTTCAAGAACACAATCAACTATTTTGGACACCATCCAAAGAGGAATTTTCTTTAGAAATATTGTGTTAAATTAGGTGGCAAAATTATTTTAAATAAGATACTCTCCCATTGAAAATGTCTATGAAATTCAATACAAGATGATCTTTTCAATATAATTTGTTTATAAAGGATGGTGAAAAATTCTGTTATGTCTCTAGAGTTGCACAGGATGATTCCTCACCATGGAAGTAACATTTTTCTCTATACTCAGTTTTTTAAGAGTAGATTTTTGTGGAACCATATTAAGGTGTGATAACAACCTATTATACAAGTATGAAATTGCAGAGAAAAAGTGAACTATGAGACACAAAGGTGAAGCTACACAACTCTCAAAGCACCACGATGGTGAGTGCAGACTCAGTTGACATCTGCCATGACACACCTTTCCTGCATTTCCTGCAGACACCATCTCTCCCTCTCGAGGAGTGATATGCAATTATCCATACTGGTGTTCTGCACTCCTTCAGCATGAAATCAGCTGCCGTGCACACTGTCCCCAGCTTATTGCCCACCGGTGTAAATTCTGTGTACCTGTCAGCTCCGATGACAGCATGATAAGCCTGCCTCACTCGCCTTCCCAGTGTAACAGAGCAGTGCACCAGACTTGGGTTACTTAAAGGATATGGAAAATATCCTTCTACAGCCGAAACACATAGCCTGGAGGAACAGAAAGAATGAAGAAGAAAGGATTTGATCATTATGTTCGTTGCCTGGAATAATAAGGACTAAGCAGAGTGCATAACACAGCAGTGTGGCATGTTTCTTTTTAGAGATTAGGCTTGAAATAAGTAGTCACTTGTATTTGGCCCTACATCTATATATTTTTTTTTCAAACGTGGCCTGACCACATCCACTTGCATAATCTCCTTTAAGTGCTAAAATTAGATGTGTCTTTCCACCAGGCATGAAGAAAAGAAATGACAACATAAATCTTGCTACACCTTCTGATACCACTTTCTGTCTGTACTTCACTTCTATGTTCAAGTCAATAGCACTGTCCTGTCACTTGATTGTGAGACTAGCAACTTACAGCAGGTAGCGGAATGGTCAATGTAACCATGCAAGCTGCAAAAATAGCAGCTACTGTAGCATGTTTTGCTTATGGAAATGGTACACTGAAGCCCTCTGCAGTCATTGATAAGAACAAAGCATTCGTCTTGCTCCAGAGAAATACTAAGGAAGCATAGCACGTTTCCAAAGCACTACACATGGACACACATGCACACAGTAGGATTAGTTTGTCCTTTAATGGGAATATTAAGTAATGTAAACACATTCCTGTGACAGCATAGACTTTAACGTAGGGAGGCAATGTTTCTTTTGCTAAAAAAAAACAGAATTCACAAAGTAATTTATAAATCATTTATAAAACTGTGCTAACCATGAAGGCAATTTCTAATATCTGCTCATCTTTATTACCACTTTTACTAAACTTACACTTCAGCTCTAAGCAATGTAGATACTTGAAAAATTTACATTGCAAGCCTCCCAGTTGTACCATAACATGTGTAAATGTGATCTGGTTAGCAGGAAAAAGACACTCACGCTCACCTTCTTGACTATATATATATATATATATATATTTTTTTTTTTTTTTTAATCTAACCCTATGTAGCCCCACAAGCATTTCAAATATTCATACAGTGATTTTCAGCTTAAAACTGACTTAACTCAAGCAGCTGAGAGATCAACATGCAGGGTGTTAACTGAACAGCTCCACACTGTAATGAGAAGGAATCATAAGGGACTGTTTGTCTCAGATGACATTTAGTACTAATGAGCAGAATCCAGGTTGTTAGCAGAATATTTCTTCATGTGTGTCATTTAGCAAAATGTATTGAGCTGAAAAATACGCCAAATTTTATATAACTTCACAGAAACAAAAATCTTGAATTGAGGCTTTCATGTCTCCTCTTGCAGCTAGCTAGTTGCTCATGTGAAATCTTAAGACAGTGAATTAGGATGTAATTCATGAAACCAATTTCTCTTTCCCCACCAGGACAGTTTTAGAGATTTCAAAGGAATTGACCTTCGTTACCAGTGTCAGATTCAGGGATTTGGAAGTGAAGCAAATGCAGGCTCCAAAACATTTAGATCTTATACTTCATCGTGTTCATCCGTTATGTATAATATGAGCTGACACTGTGAGCCAGAAAAGAAGCTCCTTTTACCGTCTGCCACACCGCTGTTATGTCACCAGGCGCCCTGCTGAGTCACTGTACTCTGCAATCTACCGAGGCTGAACCTCTGCGTGTGCCCCAGGGGAGGCAGCTCCCTCCTCCTTTGATTCTAGTCTTCTCCATTTTTTTTCTTTTCCTCTCTTTTGCATTTGAAGTTTCTTTCTACAGACCCAGCCTAAAAGACAGGCTCAACACTTTCATATTACGTTTTGTAAAGCTTTTGAGAGGCTTTCCTCTGTTCCTGTCAGAAACAGGCTAGAGTGCTCACACCTCTGGAATGCTGGCCAGAATCATTCTTTTCCTTTCAACAGCTGTCATAAAACTAGAAGAGGATGTGTTCCTTAAATCTGATAACTTGCATGGCATATATCACAACAGTCAATGATTTATAGAAGGAAAAATGTAAGGAAATAACCGACTTTCTTATCTTCAAAAAGGGAGAGATTTTAATCTTACTACTATAAAACAAATAGAAGCTGTTTCGTGGGAGGTGGCATGCATCCATTTTGAAATGCAAGCCATACAATATTAATTACGTCTAATAATCATCAAGGATTAGTAACATTAGTGACAAGAAATTGTACTGAATTGTATTATTGGATACAATTGTTGATTTGCTTTTAATAATTGATGTCTGAAAACACAGACTTGCAGTTAAGGGCATTGCTGCCTAGCAACCTGTGCAAATATAGAACTGCAGATGTAAAACTAGTGACCTTTGTTCATGCCTCCTTTCCAATGCTTATTATTTCCATTCTACACACCAAAAATAAAACCAGAAAAGACATTTCAGACACTAAACTTCTCCTTACATACCTAGTATTTCAGATAATAAAACCAAGACAACAGCTTTCATTAATAGAAAAGCAAAAACTGTTTTATATACCTATGCTCATAATATTGCACCCTGGTTACTGTCTCACTGATTTTTCAACACAAACAGAACATTTACTCATCCTTCAAAACCTGCATTTCTTAGGAGGAGTATTACACACAGATTTCCTTTTTAGTGTACATTTGTAGCAGGTGAGATTATTTTGCTTAGACCAACAACATCCCCTGAATGTATTCCTGCACTTAAGCACATACCTGCATTCAGCTAGAGCAGTATGTTGGGTTGAACTACACATTTCTTTCCTTGATACCGGATCTCCTAAGAAGTAGGATTATTCCAAAAAAAAAAAAAAAAAAAAGTGGGAAAAGATCAAGTTCAAAACACAAAAGCATGCTTTTTCTTTGCATAGTGACTTACCAGGACCTCCTTGATTACATGTCAGTACATATGACACAACACATGGAGATACCTTTTACCTCTTGAGCACTTATTGGAACTATATAAGCATCAATCAATAAGACTTCAATAGGCCTCAGAGAACTGGGTTAGGAGAAGGGAATATGAAAAGAGAGAAAGAGTAGATAACAGCTACAAAATGTTGAAGACCAGTGTCATAAATCTGGAGTCTGAGAGGAGAGGCATGCCACTTTGGAAGAAGTTTCTAAATTGTTTGCTCAGTTTGGAAGGATGGTCTCGCAGACCTTATGCTAACTATCCACTGTTGGTAGCACAGCCAGGTCTGCAAATGCCATACCTCTCAGCTTGTTCTTTCTAGAAAGATAAGGCCACTCAAATGTAAGCCAGCTTGGGGTTCTCTAGTCCTTTCTCATTTTCTTTGACGATTTACCTTCCAAATCCTGCAGGAATACAGACCCATCATCTTGTCTGGGTTCTTTCAGAGATTCCCAAATGTTAGAGGCAAGCATTTGTACAGTCCCTGGCTACTTCCCAACTTGGTCCTACTTACTCTTTTTATTTTCTGTGTCAAAAGATCTTCTAATTTCATTTTCCACAAGATGTCCAGATTGCACACATTTATGCATATATATACATAGATAGAGAGATACATACATACATATATTTTTAGATTCCAAATGAGAAACAGAGTTCCTCCCCTTGCAAAAATATTTCACACATGATGCATATCAGAAGATACTGTTCCAGAAATGGAAAGGAAGAGGAATGTGTGAAATAAGAGAGGAAATACGTGGGCTAAAAAGCATGGCAACCTATATGCAAATCATTGCTAAGCACTACTTCCCCTCACCATCTACAACATCATCAATATGCATAGTTTTCCAAGACACAGACATGTTTGGAAATGTCACTTCGTCACTGCTGCCAAGCACGCTTATGTTCTATGGTTAAAAATCTATATTTCGAAGGAGCGTTCCAGGTATTAGAAGAAGTCTTGGTAGTAGTAGTAGTAGAAGGAGTATTGATGAGTTTTACATTAGCTTTTGAGCAATGAGAATACATTTCTAATATTTAGTTCTTTTTAGGCTTCAGATACCATGGCTATTAATATTATTTTATATGAAATAATCAAAATTGCTTGTTTTCTTATACACAGTAACACTTTTAAAATCAAATAAGATGTTTCAAGTAACATTGGGTATTATATAAGCTAGTGATTCCTTTAGACAGTTATCGTGGCACTGTCTCTGAAATGTTCCCTCTCTCAGTTTATCCTTTCCCATTGGTTTAATATTCTACATGTACAGTCATACACTGTTGTCACCACTGTGGTACAGATTTTCTTCTTAAAAAAATGATATATTCAGTACTTAGAAGTTAAGGAGTTTGTTTCTAAAATGCATCACTAAAAATGAGTAATAGAGATAATGAAAATAAGTAAGAGGAAAGTGAGGAAAAATTCCAATTTAGTAGTTTTTCTTTCTTTGAAATTGGGTACTTCTAAAACGTTTTGACAAGTAGACATGATTTTTCTTTTCTTTCATTTTATAGCAGAGAAAATGTGATTAGTTTTCTGCAGTTTTGTTTTGGGCATAACTCCAAGCTCATTAACTAAGTACAGTGTTTAGCTAAGTACGATTCATCTTTGAATTCTGAGGCTTAAAAGTAATTAATAATTGCATAGTTAAAATCAAGGGCTTTACATTTTCTGTTCTTTGTTAGGATGGAACCATGTAAAAGTCATGTTGCCACACTATTTGATGCTAACGGTCAGTTTCTTGTTGCTTGAATTTCTCTGTTTGACTGATAATTTGCTGATAATTGCAAGAATGATGTTCAGATGCATAGAAAGCAAGGTAAAGTTTCCTAACTTGGATCAACAACCTTAGCACAGGAAAAAACTAATGAATACACCATTAATTTCATATACAAACTTTTAAATCATAGAGCATTTTTTTAACACCTTAGCTGTGTTTCAAGCATGCTTCTTCAAAAAAGCAAGTAAAGATATTGTTTATATGTTTACATGTTTTATATGTAAAAATGTATAACACCAAAGCAAACATTAATTTTTGCATGCTTAAGTCTTTTTCTGAAGCTCTGATGAACAACTTGGCTAAGTTTTCACTGCTAGACTGGGGCTGTATGTGCTTTATTCCCCCCGTAACTACTGACCTACATTTATGATACACATCCTTCTGTGTAATGTCAGACTTAATGTCTTACCTTTATGTGCAGCCTGTGGCCCCAAAGTCAAGAGAAGGCTTTTATAGATATGCATCTATGCAGGATTACTTCTCCCACTGTTTCAGCTATTTTGAGTACGTGTCCACGGTTTAACAACATCCAATCAGAAGTAACATAGAATATGAACCTCTTCACCCTATCTCCTGCAAAAATACATATTCAAAAGAAACATGTAGAAATTCAAATAATAGAGAGGATAACAACCTTGTTTTACTAAAATGTAAAGAATTAAGTATACCATGTAATATTTCTCTACAAGGTAAATCCATACATAGTGAGAACGCTACTCTTGCAGGATAGTAGAATACCATTCCCCAGTACACAGAATGATAATGAACAAATCATTGAGATTACTTTGTAGGGTAACAAAGTAATCCCCTTGTATATCTCTGCATTGCCCATAAGCACTCCTCAGATTCAAAGGCCTAGGAAAGAAATGAGATATGGGCAACGACAATGCGCTTTTTAAATGGTGCTTCTTTCCCATCTCAGTTAGCCAAATACAATGTAAAATATACATTCCAAAGTAATGTAGAGAGTCAATCTCAGTTTTCTGTAAGACAGGTCCAAGTATCTTCTTTTTGCTAATAACATTTCATGAGAACTGCTAGTAAGATTAAAAAACAAAGAGATATATTTAAGGAAAATCCTTTATTGATTGTAACAGAAGACACTCAGCAGTTGGCCACAAAATACTATGGAAAAAGTGAAGAAAAAAAATGAATGTGTTTTAGCTGCCAGTAGAAGTCTTGCTGGGGAACTACATTACAGAAGTCTTTGCCAATACATGTCAGACTACGTCATTCCATTCTTGCCTTGTTAGTCACAGATGTATTATGTCTGGTACATTCCTCTCAAAAATTCAGTTCTTTTAATAAACTAGAAGAATAGTAACAATGCTGTCAAACAGTGACCTGCCTTTCAGCAGTCATATGCTTGCTTGTCATGGTTAGTGATACAGAGTTAAAACAAGAAAAATTATATTTCTTCATTTTGTATCGTGAACAAAATTCAATACTTTGTATTTTGATAAAACTAGCTCTACTCTCTCCATCTGTTTGCTTCAGTTCTAAGATACTGCACACTCAAGTTGCATCAATTATTCGCTGTTCAAGAATTAAATGAAAAAAGAAAACACAAAATACTGGACTAATTTTTAAGGAACTAAATAGCAATCATAGTTTAGATTTGATCTCCAAATTTTTGATCCTTTTCCTCTGGAAAAATATGTAAGCATGTACAAGTTCTTAACACAATGCTTATCTCCCGTAGTAGCTGCTTTAAATTGGCCAGTAGAGATTTTTAGGAGCAACTGATGATGCTGTTCATGGAAAGAAAGAAACAGTGCCATTTTAAAGGACCTGCTTTTCTAAAAAACATCAAAACACCCCTTTTTTAAAACTAGATTTCCTTGAAATGTCCATACTTTTTGAAATGCTAAGGGATTCCATTTTACCCACAAATTATCAAATGCAAGTGATTAGTGCAGTTAGCCAATTTTTTAATCATGATTTAGAGTATCACACTATTTTTATAAATAGCTACAAATTCCTTGCTTTCTTGCTCAAGTTACATTTAATATCTCTCCAAAATGTTTTTTTCCTAAAATATATAAAATAGTATTTTATTATCATTCATATCTCTTAAAGAAGTAATAAATATTAACAATCAAAATCTGGGGTATTGCATTTGCTTTTTGGGGAGTGAGATTTTCTAAAGTAACCACACAATAAAGAAAATAGATAACACCTCATCTACATATTTTCTGCTTATAAAGGATATTTCAGAAACAGATCTTTCTTTAAGATTTGTTCTGGAAAAAAAGCAGTCATCTCTTTGGTCAAAAATTTTACACTGGGTAGATTCATTGGGATTTTGGAGAAAAATCTTCTAGTTCTGCTACTCACATCAAAGCATTCTACTGCACACAACCCACTCATTTCCTCTCCTGGGAAGCGTATATTCTCCAGTGACATTTTAAATTCATTAGTCAAAAAGTGTCAGGTACTTTAGCAATAACGATAGTGGAATTTATATTAAAAATATATATATATTATTAAGACATCACAAATTATTAAGCTATGTTTTAGTTTGGTGATATAAAAATCTCAGAATATTATATATTGTTTCAGATCTGTCCATCCAGCTGAGTCCATATGAAAGTTACGCACGTGACATATTATGTGCAGATTCTGCCCAGTCTTTGCAAGTTTCCCAGCACATTGCACATTCTTGAAGAACATATTTCTCATCCTATGGAACAAGAATAGGGACTCTGTTGCAGACACCACCAAGAAGTTTTGTCCACTGTAGGGTTAGAACTGCTTCCTAGTAAGCCAGCTTATGCAGAAACCAAAACAGTCACCTCTTCCTGATTTTCACAGGACTCTGTAGGGTGATGCCAGCTCACGCTCCCCGTTATCTCAGATTGAAGTAAGAAGATGAGCTTGTCTGCAACTTATATAACTGATATGTTGACAGAGAAGTCATGTAGACATATCTTTTGCTCACCCAACCCACTAACATAAGGCATTGTGGCTATACTATGGAATCAAGGATCAATAAATAGAAAAAAAAAAAATCTGTAGGGGTTTTAAGCGGGTTTAAGTGCTTAACCCCTTTGTGGAGAGTTTCTGCATCTTTACTAGGGGCTGACAGTTAAGAGAAAGTATATCTTCCCCTTCTCTCCACTTTGGTGATCATGAAGGCTTTGCCACAAATGCTTAGGATAATTTTCTCTTCCTTTGTGCTAGTCAGCTTGAGGTAATTGCCTTCTTTCACTCATACAAATCTCCAAGTCTCTAAAAATGAGTAATTCAGAATTGGAAACCAGAGGTTATAAAACAATTCACATAATTTTTCCCTTCTTCATCATGTATAGCTTACACAGCAGGTACAGGTATAGATCCACTTTCATTTCATTAAAGCACAATTCATTTAATTAAAAAGAGAGAACACATTTAGGGCAAATACATATGTATATACACACACACACACACACACACACACACACACACACACACACACACATATACATACTGTTATTCTGGTTTAAGGTGGCAAAAGTGTTAAATACAAATAATAATGTCAATATTGAACTTACCTTAGTAAGCAAAAGAAAAATGAAGATTCCTGGAACCAGAACAGCAATTCTGCGGTTCAAATGTTCACAACACGTGTGTGTGTGTGCATGCACACATAAGCGCACATGC
Organism: Microcambeva ribeirae; assembly: GCA_035222435.1. Lineage (NCBI taxonomy): Eukaryota > Metazoa > Chordata > Actinopteri > Siluriformes > Trichomycteridae > Microcambeva > Microcambeva ribeirae. Next base: position 12,168 of record JAYECN011277076.1, on the reverse strand, counting down.
TCCATTTTGTGAAGACATCACTTTGAAAGTATAGGTGATGTGGATATGAAGGAAAGCCAGCAACATTTATGTTGAATAAGTCATAAATATATTACTTTTTGTTTAATGAGTTTTATGTTTAATAAGTATGTTTAACAAGTATGAGTTGCGTATGAAGGCTAAAATGTTAAATATTGTGTTTCTGTAAATCCTTATTGATCCAAAGTCCTGTAATTCACTTACTTTACTTAACTTTCTTTCTTTAGCTACAAGACTGACAAGAACAGCATTTTATCAAGTTTCAAATTCTTCCCACTAAATCTATAAACCCTGCCTGCCTGAAATCTTAAAGGAATAGTTAGTCATCTCCATACCCATGTGTTCAAAATGTTTAAGTAATTTAAGACACCTCAGCTTGTTAAGGTATAGTAAAGTATACAGATCACTTTTTTTTTGAGATGTATATAAATAAATAAAATCCACTTGAGAATGTATGAAAGGGTTCATACACCATGTTAGCTTAAGAGGGCTATGAGGAACTAGGCAGATATTTTGGGAGAATTAGTCTGAGTCTCAGCTGAGGAGTGCCAGAGACACCAGCCTTGAGATAGACCTTCAGGAAGAAACATCAGGAGTCTGTAGAGCCGTTTTCCTTTCATAAACAGAAGGGAGGGAAATTTTCTTGAAATCATGGCCTGATATTATAGAAATACAAGGGAAGACAAAAGACTATTTGCATAAATGATAGTTAACATTACTGACACACAAATGTATGGCCAAATAAGTTTTTTCAAACTACTAAAAAAAAAAGCCAACAGCTGAAGAATGGTAAAAGTAGTCAATTTAAGCAATTAACTTTTTCCTAGATACAAATCAATACACTAAACGTTACGAATAATATGGGTCTTGAGGCCCACTGAAGGAGAGAGGGCAAGGTCGTACGCTCAGCTATTAGTTTCTACTTCTGTGAGAATTTTGAAACTTCTTTGAGAGTGGAAATCTGAGGCATGAGCCAAGAAAAATGTATTTTGTGACAGGAAGGAACAGAAGTCATGTACAAGGACACGCTATTTTTGCTAAAAGCCACAAGCATTTAAATTAATACAGGACCAAAAGGAAATCAAAACAAACAAAAAAAAACTTATATCTGATTTGTGAATATTTTTCCCCTTTTCAGACCAGAATCTAGTCCTGACAATGCTATATTTTAAGCAGCGTGCAGCATTTACATAGGGTGTTAGTGACATGGATAGGGCAAAAGAGCTCATCTAGCCAGAGAAAAAGTCACAATCTGAATGCTATGTCAAATCATACTACAGATGACTGTGAAAAAAAAAAAAAAGATAAATAAAAAAATAAAAAAAAAAATCACTTCAAGGAAAACTCCAATTCGTTTTTTAGGTATTTCTATATTTCATTCTAAAAAAAGATGACTCTAACCATGGTATCAGGCTTCATACAACAAGCATCATATATAATATAACATAGAAACACAAGGTATTTTGTTTTTAAGGTTTTGAATCAAAAATGTTATAGAGAAAAAGAAATGTGGCTGTAGGAGAGTAGCAATAACTAAGATCATCAGTAATCTAAGAGCTCTCAACAGCTGGCAAAAAGTCTAAAAAAATCCCAGAAGGCACAAAAAAGTGAATGCAAAAAGGCATCAATAGTAGAATGAAGTTTTTCTATTTAAGCTGCAAATATTGCTCACTCATTGATTCTAACAGAGGAAGAAAGATCTCAGACTTTCTGTAGTCTTGAAAAAAACTCAGATGAAATCTGCAAATCCATGAAGCTTTGCAAATTCGTAGCTACATTAGCATAGTGTGAAGAAAGATTTCTTTGATGGTAAACTCTTTCCAGTTGCTTTCAACTCATTCCTCACAAGAATCATATTCCCATGAAATTCCCAAATGTTCCCTTTTAGAACAAGGAACTGATTAGGAAAAAAAAAAAAAGTTTTTCTGTCAATTGTCTGTCAATATAATCTGCTATCTTTTTTCTGACTTTTTTTTTTTTCCTTTTGGCAAGAGTAGCTTGGAATTTTTTTTTTTTTTTTTTTTCCTAATGGTTGGTTCATTCCATAATTGTCATGGTCTTCATTAAAGAATAGAAAGAGAGGATAGAAATGAAAGGCAGAATAGAAGAGTTTAGGCAAAAATATTTACGCGTGTATATGTATACACATGTATATGTGCACAGATACACACACACATACAAATACATAGAGAGTATTAATTTCAGGACAGCATGATAGCGTGATATACTAGTGTACACACATTATTAATTTTCTTACCACTTACAAATTATGAAAATAGGTTTATTTACGGTGCTTCGTGTTCTTATTCCTATAACCTTTTCAACCTTTTCAACATTCCATCCTTGTTTCTCATATGCTTTAAAAGGGAAAAACAAAAATGCCCAGACAAAGCAATTATAGTATACTGAAAAGGTCAAAACACTAAGGGTAGTATGCTGCTCTTTCAATTTCATGACAATTTTAAGCTCCTGATAATTGTATTTCGTTAGTTTAGAGACACTTAGTACTATCATTAGAAGAAAGCTGATACTTGGTTCTTTAAGTTACTGTAATTTATTTTCTGTTATTATACTGCTATTAAGGAGTATGCTTTTTGAAGAAATTATACCTATTTTGGGGATGAAAACAATTAAGTGTATTGTCACTCCTCTGTAATTTACCATACTGCACTATATGCTTTTCTTCCAGTTAATGTGCATTTACTGTCAAATGCATCAAATACAATACAACTTCATATTCCAAAAATAGCCCCATCTGTGTCAATTGGTTTCAACTTACTCACTGGAAACTATCAGCTACTAACTTTAAAGGATGCTTCATACGCTTGCTTCCAGGATAAGAGTCTACATTTCTTGTGTTTTATATTTCCTTTTTTTGGCTTTCTGACTTTCATGTACAATTCACAGATCATTTTCTTGTAAAATTTTGGATGTAGATTTGCAAATCTCACTAAACGTGGTCCAAAGGTTGAGCACACACAAAGATAACTCATCAATGGTGGCTGCACATCACAACCATAAAATTAACTATCATTTTTCACAAAATTAGAGAATGATAATATCTTAATTTGATATTAGGTTATTTAAAATGCAATGTGAATTGCATTGTATTCCCCTTTAAGTAAGAATTTTTGTTTTTGCAAAACAGACATCTCCAAGTTTCTTCCCTTTTCTTGGAAATGTGTAAGAGAGACAGTTGTACTCGTTCCTTTCAGCTCAAAATACCATTTCACTTTCTTCCGTGTTATTTCTGCTCTTGGCTCAAAAGGTGATGTCATTTCCATACAGTCTCGACTGTGCTTATCAGCTTGAGCCACGGACATAGCCATGGACATGTTGCTTGTTGTACCCAAAGCTTCCATGGGCTTTCAATGCTAATTGTGTATATACAATATTTCAATTCTAGAATTTCATATGAAACCTTTGGAAATGTTCAAGAAAGAGTTTATGACTAAGAATAGATGTAATATAAAGCCAGATTTCCATATGGTTATTACTGATGAATGCTAATGCACTTTATGAAGTATAAATTGACTAGTAAATATATCTGCCATTAAAATCATAATAGTTAAAGACTTGATAATTTGTGTTTGTACCATCACCTTCTGTCTCAATTGTACACCAGCCTTTTACAATCTTCTCCGGGTTTATTTGGTACCAACATGACTTTATGACATGGAAGAACTGTTCTCACACTAAAGTGATCAGATCTATTTTGGGAATTTGGAAACCTGTTTTCTAATTTCAGCTCCATAACTTCCAGTAAGTAATTTCAACTTCCTTTTCTGCTTTCATTCCTTTGCTCATTGGAGGATAAGCTCCAAAGAACAGAATAAGTCAAACCATGGTACATTACGTAGTTTTACCAGAATTTCAGCAATTTTCAAATTGCTGTTCTAAGTTTCTAAAGCTCAAAGAAGGGAGCTCCTTGAATGAGGTTCTTTGGAGCAGAGAAACTCATTTACATTTGGAAATGCAAGCATTTAAAAGAGTTGGGGAGCAGGCATTCTGGAATGGGGATCCAGATGATTTGTTCCTTATTCAGATAAAAAAACGTTAATTCCCAGCCACATCCTGAACTACCTTGTTTATCTGGAGTTTAACCAAACAGCTCTGTTAACACCAAAATTGACTCCACTGAAAAAAGTGCAAGAATTTAACAATTGATACTCTTTCCCCACTTCAGAACTGAGAGTATTGAAGTCCTAGGAAGTTGCTATATTATTTATTCCTGAGAAAATGAAAATTCCTTTGTTACCCTCACCATCAGTCAATTTTAAAGGCAAATCTGGCACATGGTCAAATATAAGTAAAACAGCTAAGTGGATATTATTTTGTCTTCAACAGTGTTTTAGAACAGAATTAATAATTTAACATCCTAAAATTACCAAATAGGGCAATGGAAGAAGGGATCTGGGACAAGAAAAACAAAAGAGCTTTGTGGTTTGAGCCTGAAGCCTTACACGGCTCCCTCATCACTCAAGGGAGCTATCTTGAGCGAGCAGCCAAAAATTGCCTCCTTCTGCACTATGCATTTCTGATGCAGGGATGTGAAGAGCCCATGCCTGAGGTAGCACGGATATTAGCCATCTCTACCATCTGCCCCACAGTGGGAATTCCAGATGAAATCAAGCCGGTTTGCTAAGTAAGAGACAGCTCTCCACAGCAGATGAGCTACACAAAGATTTTTAAAGTTTTGTGATAGCCATTAACAAAGGCAAATACGTTGCACTTCTAAAGCCAAAAAGAATTAAAATGAGGAAATCTAATGATAACAGAGCCAGAAAGAAATAAAATTCTGCCCTTCAGTCATGCAGTGGGAATTAGGAAAAAAAAAAAAAGAGTGATTAATGAAGATTTACAAATAGTCTTGGGAGTCATTAGTTGTCAGTGAAAAATGATATTCAGTTTATGACAGCACTTCTGGGATGGAAAATAACTGTGTTCACTGTAAGCTCTGGAGACTTCAGTGCTCCTGGGCCTGACACAAGATACTGATTCTAGTTTCAGCTGGTGGATGTTCACAGAACCACTGAATAAGTGGAGGTTAGAAGGAACACTGGAGATCATCTAGTCCAAAACTCCCTGCTGAAAGTAGAGTCAACTAGAACAGGTTGCTTAGGACATTGTCCAGTTGCATTTTGAATATCTCTAAGGATAGAGACACCACAGAATTTCTGGGCAACTGGTTCTGGTGTTTGACCACCCTGACAATAAAAGTTTTGGAGCTTTATGTTTAAAGCCTTAAACCTTACATTTTTTCCTTACGTTTAAATGGATTTTCTTCTGATTAATTTTGTGCCCTTTGCCTCTTATCCTTTCACTGGATTACCACTGTCTAGCTCTGTCTTTCTTACATATCCCATCAGATATTTATACACATTGGTAAGACCCACTCCCCAAGGAGAGTTAGTAGAATAATCGCATTTTTATCCTGAGGGCCGGAAAGAGCAAAGTTTTTCAGATATGTATAAAGAAGTTAGTATAAAGAAGTTAGAATAAAGGTTAACATTCCATAAAAGTTTGGAGGTTCTTACACCTTTAGGGGAACTGATGGGCATGAAGCAGTATAGTTCTTGGCCAATATCTACTGAAGATGAAAAAGGTCAGTATATGGCATTTAATAGTTAAGATCCTGGCATCTCTGACCTGGAAAATGCTATACAATGTCTTTTCAGATTGTGAAAAGGGATACAGTATCACAGATGACTGAAAAGGTAGATTAGATTTATGAAACATAATAGGGAATGATTTTAATGGGGCAAGGGAACAAAAAAAATTCAATTTTCATTAAGTAATGTCTGAATCTTCCAACTGAAAGCTTCATCACTGAGAATGACATTTTTCATAAAAAGCTTCTGAGGGGAAAGGGAAGCTTGGGATGAACTCTAGGTAGCAACCCAAATTGACACCTCTACCTTGTAACTTCATGAAGTATCCAGTTTGCTTGGAGCTAACACATCAAGAAGCAAAGAAGAAAAGACTGAAGTTTTGCCGGTTATATTCTCAGAAATTAATGTATTGGAAAATATTGTTTTACGCTTCTTTGGGATATCCTCATTCCTCTTTCAGAAGTTACACATGAGCCATATTGGCTTCACCAGCAGAGACAGCAAATTTCTTAACGATAACGTACGAGAGAGCTCAATATATAGACAACTATATAAACAAATTTATAAATACACTATAAAGAAAGAATGCACAAATAAACAAAGATTTTTTTCAACTCTTTAAAAATTATTTTCAGATTCATTTTTTCTTTTTTCTTCAGATATTTATTCAAGAAACCCTTTAGTTTTTTGAAAATTAATTCATGAGACTTCTGCATAAAAGCATGTTGCTGATAGTTCCCAATTTCTACTTCAAGTTTTAAAAAATCTAGAAAAGTTTACAAATGCACAACATTTTATATTTAACAATCCAAAATTTTAGCATCTGTCCCTAATGAAAACAATTCCCACAAATTTTCCCACAAATCTCAGATTAAGTTTTCATAAAGCTTTGACCAAATAAAGCTCTAAGCCAACCCTAGAGTTGACTTGAGCTATGAAAAGGCAAACCACAGAAATTTCCCCAAAAGCGAAACAATCCTTGTGTATTCTAAATCTGACATTGAGCAAGACACCTCCAATTAACCAGAAACTTAAAAAAATAAAATCATCTAGAACACATTCTCCAGCCCAGGGGTACGACTGTCCCTTATCTAGATGAGAGGACTTGCATAACCCCCAGCCTTGATTGCCTCATGTTCCATAGGAGTCTGTGCTCCTCCTGCCACTGCTTACAAGCATGGGGACACATGTCCTCCCTCACAGCAAATCTGCACTCATCTAGGTTCAGTCATAGCCAAGATATTCCAATCCAGCAAACTAGAATGGGTTAAAGTTTTACCAATGCTGTAAATGCTTGTAGTCATAACATTTTTTTTTTCTACTATTGTTCTCAGACATGCAAAATCCACAGACACACTTGCATTCCTTATAACTTCTGTAAGACCTCAAATGGAGCTTGTAATATTCACTGAGACATTCCAAGAGCTCCCTGAAGTTCAAGCTTTCACATCTAATAACTCCAAAACTTATAAAACCATTCTTAGTAAAGCTGTCTTGTACTCCTGCTTTAATCGATTATCGTCTCTCCTGTCAAATGCATTTGTGAGGAGCTTTATGGGGAACTGGTCAGCTTTTAGTCTGACCAGGTCCCTTCCTACAGGCCTTCAAAACAATGTCATAGACTATTACTCAATTGGCTCACAAATCTCTTCTGGGACACACTAATGGTTCAAAATCCTAGGAAAGAATCATCCAATCTCCACAGGTTTTCCATTTGGTGCATTTTAATAAAGAGTCTAAAAAGCTAAGCAAGCCTTGCTATCCTTCCTGAAAGTGCACAAAAGCTTTAAAAAATGGTGAATATGAACCTATGAAAAATTAATCAAAACAACCATATCAAATGAACTAAGAACTCCATTAAATAGATGCATCAGTGTGGATAACATCATCTTGTTTAGCTATTAGCACCAAAGTAAAAAACAGGTTGCTTTTACTGCAGAGAAAGAGATTACAATCGAGCATTTGATTCAAACCTGATCAAATTACTCTGACATAAATTAATTGGCATCTTACACATTGTCCTTACATTACAATTGATTCTATTAAAACTATTATTGATTAGATGATAACCAGTTCTTAGTTTCAAGACAACATAGGATCGCAAAAACATAGCCAATGCCAGCTTAAATGTTGTTAAATTACATGTTGAAACAACAATTATATACAAAAAACATCATGGTCCTGGCATTAAAAGCATAGAATTCTGAAATCATGAAACACAGGGTTTAATATCTTGAGGGTGTGAACTTCTGAGGAATTCCTCTTTGTCATTCTCAAATTCAAGAGGTTCCAGGTAGATTATTCTACAGACCAAAATGAAGTGAGAGATTGTTTCCAAAATTTGACTTCTCTGAAATAGTGGCCTAAGTAGAAACCAGTGTGAGGGCAAAGAATCACAATTGTTTTCAGAAACGAATTGCTTAAAACATATTAGGTGCCTTTTAATGCTGTGGTTTCATTCATTTGCAGGAAGACTTAGTAGAAACTATGATCTAGTGAACCTTTTGGTTCTGAAGTTTAAGTAAGCATATTTATTGGCTTATGGAAGTTTACTTGCTTGTAGGCATTGAATGACACATGTTAACAGTAGTCTGGTTTTCTGCAAATCTAACAGTAGTAGAGGAGGGTGATGATGATGGCCTCACGTTGTGACAGTGGAGGTTCAGGTTAGACACTGGGAAGAATTTCTCCATGGAAAAAGTGGTGAAGCATTGGCAGAGGCTGCGCGGGGAAGTGGTGGAGTCGCTGTCCCTGGCAGTGTTCAAGAAATGTGTAGCTGAGGCACATGGATTAACAGGCAGGGTGGTGATGGGTTTACAGCTGGACTTGGGGATCATGAAGGTCCTGTCCAACCATAATGATTCTGTGATTCTATGATGATAGTTTTCTTTGCAAGACAACATATCAATGTTTAGCCAGAAACTGACAGCAAAAGCTTTTGCAGACAAGTAACCAAGAGACAAACAACTAAACAGACAGGAAATGAGGTATTTTCTTTCTAGGTCAGGCTTTTGCACACAGGGTCTTAGGAATCTTAGAAATTCATAACTGAATCAGAACATGGAATCAGAATTCCAAAATAAAAACCAAATTTTTTTCAGTAGGCTACATACATAGAAAGAATTGTCAGGAAAGAAGAAATGAAATCAAACATGTGGTCTGGGTCTTTCAGCTGATCATACTAATGCCTAATAGAATCTGAATTTTCTTATCACAATATTTCCTAGCTATGACAAATTAAACGTTGGAAATAGTTTCCAAAAAAACAAATTTGGTGGAGGAGAACCACCTCCACCTTGTAAGAAGGTTTGAGAGTCTCAGGCAGGAAATGTACAGAAGAAACCAGGGACAACTGCAGGAAAAAAGGAATACAAAGCAGATGTTTTCATTTGTTACCAAGAACAGTACTTTTATCAGGGCTCTCTGAAATGTAGGTTAAGTGTATTACAAGCTTCAATACAGTTTTTCCAACCTTGACAATCTGAAAGAAAAAACACATATCAGCTCCCAAAACACTCATTTTGAATAATACACACCCATTGAATTCCTCTGTATTTCCCGTCTGTCTTTGACAGTAGATTGTACTCAAATCACTTGTAAAGCTTTTGTTGTATAACCATGATGAATATGGAAGCAACTTTCTAGGAAAAGCATGCAGGTGTATCATATCACCCTGAGTCAATGCTTTTGAAAAAAAAAATCACAAAAAAATACAATTAAAGTTATGAGGATTTGCAGTCTTGGGAAATAAGACTAAACATAGACGTCACCTTTCCTTGCAAAGCAATGCTTCTTTTCCTTGGAGCTGATCTCAGGCAGTGAGATCTATTCCTCTTCAAAAGTGCTGATGCAATTCAAATGTAGTTTCCATCTTCCCTCTCAGAGACTGCATGGAATAACCTAAAAGAATTTGCCAGAAGAATATACACTATCATGTATGTGCATATGCGCAAACATATACACACTATATATGTATATATGTTATAACATATATAACACATATAGACTATATGTGTATATGTTATACACGACACATAAACACTAGGATGTATGTATACATGTACACATGAAAAAAAAAAAAAAGGGAGAGACAGTACAAAGAATCATAGAATCATAGAATGCTTAAGGTTGGAAGAGACTTTTAGAGATCATCTAGTCCAACCCCCCTGCACACACAAGGTCAAAGAAAAGATAGAAAAGGAGATCCTGCAACTATGAGCAGTATTTCCCCTTTTCTCTTAATCATTTCATTTGAAAGGCCAAGGTAAAAGTTTCGTTTAATCCTTTGCCACAGAGCTTTTGAGAGTTAGAAATAAGCACAGACTAAGTACATAATGGCTGCAAAGCAAGGTCATATAACTATGTTACATGAATACTAAGAGTAATTAGGCTGATAGTACAGTTTGAAAAGTCTGCAAAGGAACAGAAACATGTTACTATGATGTGCCCATATAACATATTGATGACACTGGGCTATGTTTCCTAAATATTTGTACAGCCTGCTGTAATAGTACTATGCATCTGATCATCATCAGACAGAGGGGAATTGTCATATTAATTAGTACAATAAGATATATTAGTACATGTTCGTATTTTAATTCAGATGAGGAGTACACTTTTGTAACCAATCTCTGGTTATCCCCCTTTAATGTGCTTTGGTTCATGGTGCAGAATGGTCTCAAAGTGCTTGAACTGGATTCCTTTTGGGTGAAGCTAAACTGAAATATATTCTCCAGGGGTGTCTGGCTATTGAATGAAAAGGGCTCAGTACGAAGTATTAATTTTGAACACATCTGATCCTATGGAGCAGTAACACTTACTTGCATAGACAGAGTTTTAAATCTTGTTAATTATCTTAGCAAAAAGGTTTAAAATTTATATAAGCAGCAGATAATTCAGAAGGAGAGAAAGGGGAGAGAGACAGAAGCTGCCTTCCTGAAAAGAAATACTGTGCCAACAGAGCAAAAGTTCTGGCTTTGTTGTAAAGTTTATGATGTGTGTACACATAAATGAGCCTCTGCAGTAAGTGTCCAGTGCCTGATGATGCTCTTGCTAAAAACACTTTGGTGGCCTGTTAGTGTTAGGGCGAGAATAGAGAGGAGCTTCTATTACATTTTAGGGCAGGAAAAAGTAAATGTGAATGTCTTTCTCCCAACAATTCTTTTTCTTATTAAAAGTATACTTGTGCTGCACTCCTTTCCACTTTCCAGAGTGATTGCACAGCAGCTTCTCAATTTGTACGTTCTTGCTATAGAGGGAAATCCAAACCAGAACGAAGGAGCTTGAATATGGCAGTACAGAGCATAGTATAGTTAAACTTTTCCTTTTAAGAAGTCAGAAATGCTACATAAAAAGCTCTTACTGTTTAAAAAAAAAATGTTTTTAGTATACATTTTTTCAACTTTACAATTATTGTATTAACATCAACTCTTTAACAAATAGGAAGATTTTTAGAAGAACTTAGGATCTCCTTTTGGTCAGTAAATACCATTTCCATTAACCTAGAGTGATCAGGAGACTATACAGTTAGCAGATTGTACAGTAAAAATGAAAAAGACACTTCAAACAAGTCAACAGTACTATGAAAAATACACTTAACTGGTTTTTGAGAGTCCTGTATGCAAGTGCCTGCATTCAGTCAACACAGCAGGGATTATAGCCATTAACTCCTTTCTTAGCCCTCTTCTCTCTGACTTACTTAATCACAAGTCCTCCAGTTGGAATGTGTCACAAGATTTATTTTACAATGTGTTTTACTTCTGTAATTTCATCCTAATCTGATATAGCACTTCTAATGCAGTTTATGCGACTGCTATAGCAAATATATATATGTGTGTGTGTGTGTATATATATATATATTCTTTTTTTTTAATGTATTTACTGGATGTAAAAAAGAAGCCTTTTACCTCTTTGACCTCATAGTCTTCCAGAATCTTCAAAGAGATCTTTCTTTTTTTTTTTGCATTACTGCACATTAATCTATTCTGGCACCAGCTCAGCTTTATCATCTATCTCAGAGTTGCTGTAATCCTGTATTTTTTTAATATAACTGCATTTAACATTTAGATTGTATCACAAAGTAAGAACTAAACCTCTTGACCTAGCAGTTCCCTTGTCCTTTTCCATCCTCCTTGAGAACAAAAGAATAAAAGCTGCCCAGTGCATGAACTACTCTAAAAAATGTCTAGACCTCTAACTAGAGCTCTACTGCATTTTTTTTCTCATCTCTTTATGTTTTTGCAGACATTTGTTACCATTGCCATTGAACATGTCTTTAAATCTCTCTTTAAACATCATCGTCATCAGAAAAGAGGAGTTTATGTAATATGCTACTAATAAATCCTAGTCCTCAATCTCTCCCCCATATTGATTTTATGCCACTGAAACTTGTTTTCTTTGAAGATGTCACCACTCCAGGCACGTCTATTTAATAAAGGATGACTGAAGAGCTAAAAGCAGGCTCCTGGAAAGAGACCCAGTTAAAAAAATGAAATGAAATGAAATGAAATGAAATGAAATAAAATAAAATAAAATAAAA
>JAYECN011276968.1:0-29676 GCA_035222435.1 Microcambeva ribeirae | reverse complement strand
GCACGGCCATGGCGACGTTTCTCGTGTGTTTTCGTGGAGCAGGGCTTGAACGGGGCCTGCGGGCAACAAGGGGGCCGCCGGCAGCCCTGCCCACCTTAGCCCGGCTGCTAAGGGAGCGGAGCCGGCTCACGGGGCCGTGGCGGCAGGGCAAGGGCCGGGGGTTTAGTGCACGGGGCCGGGGTTGCTGTTCAGCCTCCCCGAGCCCCTCGTTAGGGGCCGTCCGCCACCATTACCCTGGAAATAAGAGCCCTCCCCTTCGGAGCGGGCGGCTCCGCAACCTCCAAGAGCAAAGCAGCTCGGATACATTTATATATTTAATATACATATGCGTATATATTGATGCATTTGCACACAGACACTCTGTAGTGCCCCAGGAGGCTCCGCTTGCCCGAATAACCCGTAGGATCCACCGCGTGAGCACTCGCCCCGTGTTACCTCCGATCCCCTTCCCAACCCCATCCGCAGGCAGGGAAAGCCCACCGCCTGAGCACCGAGGAGAGGGAGCAGCTGCTCCCCAACCTGCGCGCCGTGGGCTGGAACGAGGTGGAAGGGCGGGACGCCATCTACAAGGAGTTCCACTTCAAGGACTTCAACCGGGTACGAGCGGCATCGCCAAGTTCGGGGTGTGTGGGGGGGAAAAAAAACACAGCATGGGGGCCCCCTTCGCATGGCTTGGGCATAGAAATGCTGCCCTGCTTCTCCTGATGGCTGGGCAAAGTAACAGTGCACGGTTTGGGTTGAGGGGGGTTTCTTCCCTTTGAGATGAGAACCCCAAGAAGTCTTCCAAAAAAAACACAACACAAACCAAGCCTTGCGTCTGCTTCACTTCCTAGCAATACAGGGAGCAAAATCATTGATAAGAGGTTGCAAAGGGAAAAAATAAGCCCAGGATAAGCCGTTCAAGACTAACTTTGCTTCTTAACACCCTGGACAGGCCTTTGGCTTCATGACCCGAGTGGCCCTGCAGGCAGAGAAGCTGGACCACCACCCTGAGTGGTTCAACGTGTACAATAAGGTGAGAAACGTGGATGCAGGGGCCACCAGGGCTCTTCGGGCTGCAGCTCCCATGTAGCAGGGACAGAAGAGCCTCAGGAGCAGCAGTAGCTTTCCCTCTCACGGATGCTCTTCCCTCTGCATACTGCAGGTGGCTAGTGACTATTGCACACAGGTTCTCTCCTCCCCTCCTGGCTTTCTGGCCAGCTCAGCTTGCAGGCTGCCACCATGTTATTTTTCTAAATCACTACCAAAAAGGGCTGGGGAAGCTCTGGTTTGGGAGCAGGGGGTGCAAGGGGGGCAAAGTGAGATAAGGGAAGAGTCATTGCCCCCACCAGGCTCCAGCTGCCACCAGGCATTGCTCCCACCCCAAGAGATGCCACCAACCAGCCTGCAGAAAGAGACAGCACTACCTGCTCCATGGTGTGACCACTGCCTGTGGCACAGGGGGAACCCACGCCCTGCCTTCCTGCCAACAACACTTGGTCTCTGTCTGCTTCAGGTTCACATCACCCTGAGCACCCACGAGTGCGGTGGCTTGTCCGAGCGAGACATCAACCTGGCCAGTTTCATAGAGCAGGTCGCGGCATCTCTATCCTGACCGCAGAGGAACACACAAAGGCCAAGTCAACCCAAACCCACGTCCCATCGCACCCAGAGCCCTCACCATGTGCTCCAAGCTGCTTCTGGACCGGGATAGCGCGGGCCATCCAACATCCCACCGCAGCCCATTGCTTCAGCCCACGGAAACCCTTCTCCTGCAGCAGGAAGGCAGCCTTGACCGCGTCGCACACCTCCACGCCCGACCTTGCCCCACGCCACGTGCAATTCGGGTATCACCGTAACCTTCCTCGAGCAGTATTAAAGCAGGTAGTGGGAGCTCACCCCTACTGGAACGGGCCTTTCGGTAGAGAACCGGGGAAAAGCGTTTACAATAAAGTTCCTGGTTAACCTGACATCAGCTTGGAAGGAGGCTCTTTTTTAAATTACAGCAGCTGTTTTTCCCCAAGCCAGGCACTGGCCTGGCTCCTCTCTCCAGCAGGAAGTGGGGCCTGAAAGAAAATTAGATTATTAAAGCATTGCCTAAAAAGCCAGACGAGACAAGGCAAAAAATGTTCATGCGAAACAGGCATAACTACCATACTTAAGGCAAAAAAAAAAAAAAAAACAGGCAAAGGACAGCCAGAAGGCATGAAAGCAGTCCAGCTTTGGGTCAGATGCTGATTACAGTGGGATAACCTCAGCACAGAGGTTCTGGGCGGATTTGGGGCTGCCAGGCCTTCACTCCAGGCACACAGTAACTTGGCAATAACGTGCAGGTGCACTCAGAGCGCCACTCTGCAACGCACAGACCAGGCTGCCCGCGATGGCTCCCCATGCACTCAATGGGCATCCAAACAGAAAAAGGTTCAACAGCCTATATGGCTAAATGTACCATTTTTTAATGCAAACTAGGCCCTCTGTCACCTTCTCTTCAGGTATTTCAGCCTACAATTTACACAGTGGCAAACCAGAGCGATACAGAATATTGCCGTCAGGTGAACTCTTGTCCCAAAAGTTCATTAAAAACAGTCAATGCCTACCCCCTTCCCACAAATCATCAGAAAAGTGCAGGTGAAATCCATGGCGTGAAGCAGGACATCTCTTCTTGGTCCATCCCAGCGGATATTCTTCAGCCTGGTACCCGGGAGCACCCAGCTCCCTTGGGAGTGCTTCGTACAGGTAACGACTTCAATGTGCCGCTTGCTAAAGCAAACCAGCCAAAAATCGCGCAGGATTTAGCGGCCAGGAAGTTCCCTCCAAGCCTAAAGTACCATCCAGTTTCAGAGCATAATCCAGTCCGCAAAATTCTTCTTTTAAGCAACTGTACCACCTCTTAGTCTCATCATTTCCCTAAGACCATGTGGCATGGCAAAGGAGATGCAGATTACATATTAGATGGCAAGGGTGAACAAAACTACACGGTGAAGTACAGTGGTCTCCTCCTGACCACAGGAAGATTACATTTACAGTAGAGAACAAATGCATATAAAATAATTCAATCCACAAATATTACTAGTAGTCAAAGCCCAGAATGATTACATTGACTTACAAAATAACATCTTCAAACACATTCAATAATGTGAAATGGAGCACTGATCCATTAGGTCCATCTGCTTCCTTGGAGGAGGACACAAGCAGGGAAGGGAAAGGTGCCTCCCCCATTCCTATCCCAACTGTTCCCCTCCATCCCTCCCTCCTTCGTCCTTCTTTTGAAGCAGGAGCAGAGCATTTCCTTGCTTTGTTTTCCAAACCTCGGCTCAAAGAGAACCACGGCAGCAGCCAGACCCTGCAGAATCGCTCTCCAAAGCGCAGCACTAACAGTCACATTGGCAAGATGTTAACAGAATAAATAGCTCCAACACTAGCACTGGCCACCCAAGCTGGTAACACCATCAAGAGAGCATCTGCTTTGAAGAGGGCAGACAGAAATACTGCCAGCAGCTGAACGAGACAGGGGATGGCCAAAAAACACAACAGCACCGAAGAACAATCCTGTTAAAAAGCAAATATTCCTCCCTGCAGGCATGGGGCCCAAGGCTGCCCTTGGTTAAGCAACCCTCCCATGCAGGGTAAGTATTGTGCAAGTGTGTGCTCCGGCAGTGCCGAGTCAATAAGGGTCAGCCGAGGGCTCGGCGAAGCTGGGAAGAAAGGCACGGGGAAGCCCTGGAGGAATAACCCACCGCTACTACACAACTCGATGGACTCCAGTTGGTTAAGGCCACAATGGCCTCACAAGTTGTGCTGTTAAAACTCTCATAGCAAAAAAATAGTGGAGGAAAAAATAAGAAGGGTGGGCACCCAAGGCTCAGATACCCCTAAACTTGCTTCCTACCATCCTCCTTCCAGCATCTCTGCAATACTGAAGGGGCTTGGCTCAATACACTTACCATCCTACCCCATGGGCAAGCATGCTTTACCTGAGGCCGGTTTGCCCTGGAGGTTATTTTCAGCCTAGTACCGTAAGGAAAGGACTGGAAAAGTCACAGCCTGAACCCTCCAGCTCCCTTGGCATCCCACAGAAAGCCAGGGGAGCATCAAGGCACAGTGGTGAATGCCCTCTTGAGAACGTGCCTTAAAAGAATCAGTGCAAAGAGCAGGCAGCAATTGCTACTTTCTATTAGAAAAAGTCACCTTTTCATACTAAAAGATTATGTTAGGAAAAAAGTCAACTTTGGTGCCATACATTTGTGTACAAAGTCCACAGCCATGAGATGCACCAGGGCTCAACTGACTCCACTACAGCATTGAGACAGTGCAAAACCTTCATGTTATGAACAGCAGAATTGCTGTTTCGCACATCCCTCTGGAGCTGTGCAGCAGCAACCCAGGTGGCAAGTACACATGTTCTAGCAGAGGCAGGAAAGCAAAGCAGCTACCAAGTACCTACAATTTGGAGTACCATTCAGTACCTCCTCCTGCACCACCTGCTTGCTTCCTGCTCCTGCTGCTATTCGAGGGATTCCAGAAGAGGATTTTGCTTTATTTCTGTTATTTTTCTTCCCTCCAAAAGATATAAGCTCTCCTGGGGGCGGGGGGGGAATATTTTAAAGACTCCCTGACCACCTTTCTTTTGCCAATTCATCAACCCTGCATAACGCAGATATAAGGCTCCTAGCACAGTCCATTTAATGCAGTAGCTTGGAGGAATACTCAGAAAACAAAATATACAATTTATTTTCTACCTTCTGGGAAGGTCAATGCTTTGGGACACAGTGTCAGAACTAGAATCTACCCCTTGGCCAGACATTGTCCAAATACAAGGTCTGAAGAGAAGGACAGCGAGGAACCAAGCAACATGTAGAAAACCTGAGGAATTTGGAGCTGTGGAATGACCATTCAGCTCACCATCCATAATCCCGATGCAAACAGAGGGAAGAAGAGCCCTAAAATTGAAGTTGGGCATGAAAACACCACAGATTTCTGAGCAGACACAGGTGGGGAAGGAAGGTTCCAAGCTGCCATCAGACCTGCACTTGTGGGAACTAAGACCTACTGCAACCTCGGCCCCCCAAAAAACGTTGGAGCCGCCCGGGCACCAGCTGGAAAGGCCCCAATCACAGCACTACAGTCAACGGTGGCTGGGTGAGCCGTTCATGTGCTTGTCACTGCAAGGAGCATCTGTGCTGTAGAGCCCATCCAGGTATGCCAGGGAAATCTCCGCTACCAAGCTCCGGTCCGGGATGGACTGCGCCATGCCGTAGATGGCTCCCTAGGGAGAGGGGAAGAGCGCGTTACCACCACGAAGGCAACCCACGTCGCTCTACGCAACCCCCCGGGCCCAAACAAGCCCTTACCATGCCCGTGGTCTTGGCGTGGACGTCCTTCATGATCTCCTCAACACTGTCTTTGACGTCTTTCAAGAAGCGGTCGGCGACCCCCGGCCGCGTGTGCAGCTGGGTAATGCAGAGGTGGATGCTGCGCAGGCCGGAGAGAAGGCAGAGGTCAGCCATGCCAAGCACGCCCCACACTTGCCCTCCTTTCCCTGCCCTTCCTCTCCAGCCAAGGGCATCCGCAGGGGCACAACTTCCACCCGCGCAAGGAGAACCCTCAACAAACACTCCTTTTACATCAGGCTGGGGAGATGACTGAAAATGGAGAGCTCCTCCGGAGAGGACCATCCCGCAGATCCGGGCTACACGTGTCACCACGCTGGTCTCCAACAGCTCCCACCGTGGCCGCAGACTCACCTTGGTGGGAACTGCAGGATGTTCAGGTTCCAGCCTTTCGCCGCTAACAGATTGGACAACCGATAAATGTCAAATGTGTCCGAGCCGATGGAGAGGACAGACACCTCAGGCTTCCCAAAAATGAAGATGCTGTCAATTTTCCTCAGCCTTAAAACAATATTGAAGAGGGGGGAAAAAAAAGAGGATCAGAGTTACAGGGTTAGGAGGAGGGGTCCGGAATAGGGTGAAAGTGTGATGAAAAGCTGAGCCACGGACATACTCTGATTCGAGGTAGCGAGCCGTTGTGATGATCCTCTTGGTCGCCTCCACGTAGCCAGACTCACCGATGTGCATGAGGGTGGCCCAGCACGCGGCAATGATGCCGCCCGCCCGCGAGCCCGCTATGGTGGGGGAGGCGTAGATGCCCCCCTGCCAGTCGGGCGCCACGAAGTACTGGTAGCTCCTGTACGTCTTGTCCCTGTACAGCACCACGGAGGAGCCCTTGGGAGCGTAGCCGTACTGCAAGAGGAGCGCGGAGCGTCACAACACGGCAGGAGACGCACGCACTGGGACGGTCCCCGAGACTCCCTACGCCTTGATGCGGCAGCAGGTCAAGGAGTCGGGAATCGCCTCCCCCCCGCCAAGACCAAAGCATGGCAAGAGCTTCCTCTCCCCTCCTCACCTTGTGGGTGTCCGCGGAAATGCTGGTGACACCTTTCACGCGGAAGTCAAAGCGGCACTTCAGAGGGAACCCGGCCTTCTCCATGAAGGCGATGAGGAAGCCACCCAGGCAGGCATCCACGTGGAAGGGGATCTTGTGCTCCACCGCGAGCTGCGGGCAAGCAGGAGGTGCAGGTGAGGAACACGCAGCCGGGGAGGGAACGAGCAGCAGAGCCAGGCTCTTGCTCACGCACACGTACATACAGCCTCCGAAGAAGCTCAGGGCAGTTTAAGGCATGCCCATGCCACGCCGCATGCAGAGACCCAAGTTCTGCAACAGGATGACCCACCCCACCCTCCCACTGCAACAGGATACACCCCTTTTATCACCAGAGCCCCCAGAAGCCATGGGGTGTCCTACCTTGGCCACCTCTTCAATGGGGTCCATAATGCCGTGGGGGAACTGGGGAGCGGAGCACACCAGCATGGCTGTGTTTTTCGAAATAGCTCTCCTCATGGCCTGAAGGTTGCAAGAGAGAAGATGCTCACAAGACCCACCAAAGAAGGACAAACAAAACCAAGCAGCTTCTTAGGCAGCAGCCAACCCTAAGGAGCCCATAGTAGCCAAGGCCATGAGCTGCAAGGATCAGCAGACATTGACCGAGTCATTTCACTCCTCCGCTTGGAAACACTGCAACATGCCAGTCACCCAAAAGATACGGGACAAAGGGATGACTTGCATCCATCCCATAAGATGGACAGCAGCGATGGACATTTATTCTTATGGCTTTTCCTTAGTTCCAGGAAACAGTTTCTCCCCTCTTTCCACCCGCCAACTTAGTGCTCAGGCAGACTCCTGCGATTTCCTGTATGCCGCTTGTTTCTCCCCAAAAGCAATACCTGAACATCCACTTCCATGCTCTTGGTCAACGGGATTTGGACGATCTTGAGCCCAAAGTAGTGCGCTGCCTTGTCAAACGCCGCGTGGGCGCTCTTCGGCACCAACCTAGGGAAGGAGCAGATTCCAAGCTGCAGAAGACACAGGAATTGAGCAGATGAACACCACAGTGTTTCATCTCCCATGTTTTCCCCTCAGAAGCAATTAGGCAGAGTGGCAAATTCGAGGCACCACTTAGGGATACACATCAGAGGGAGCAAATCCCACACTAGCAGTGTAATGATGAGTACAGATTCTCATTGCAGCCCCAATCACCTGGGGTTTTAGCCCCAGAGGTTTCAGCCTTTGAACAGAATAAATTAAAACCTTTTGGCACTTCAAGTGCTTCACAACGTGCTCTCCTAAAACAGCATGCAGCTGTTGCCAAAACACATCTGCACGGCAGAGCCGTGCTCCCCTCCTGCGCTCAGTCCTTCCAACGCAGCAGAAAGGCTAAGGAGCTATGAAATGAAGGAAAGTCGAGGTCCCAGCAGTCACCTCTACTCAAATTAAGCCACAAGAGCCTCCAAAGTGGAGGCATCACATACATTTCCGGACGTTTGATACCCTTCTCGTATGCCAGGTCTCGGTACGCCTTGCAGGCCATCAGGATGCTCTCGGTGCCCCCAGATGTCACCTGTGGGCAAGGAGCAAGAAGGAAAAATAAAATCACCTATATGAATGTTATGGAAGAGAAGGGAAGAAATACTGTGCTGCCACAGCACTGCTGCCCAGAGACACTGCAGGGATGCACAGGTTTGCAAGGACAGCAGACGCTGTCCAGCAGCCCAAGGCAGACTTCCAATGTTCACTTTGAAAGGGCACATTAAATTAAGGGGACAAAAATCAACCCAAATCCTTGAGGAAGCGCCTGCAGCACGGCTGGCTGGCAGGGAAGCCCGCACTCGGTGCGCAGGAGCGCGCGCTCACCTGACGATGGCTCACCCGGCTCGCAGGCTGCTCGCGCCACGTACACGGAAGCAACGCGGCTGATTCAGTGCCGAGGCACCTCGGTACGGGAACGGCGGGGTTTGCTAGCCCTGGAGCGCTGCCAGGACGAGGCACGGAGCCAGCAAGAAGACGCAAGCGCGCGCGCGCCTCGTGCTCGCTGCTAGGCTGGGGTTTGCTCTTCCGTCAGCTGCAAAACCCCACAGAAGCGCATAAAAGCACGACAAACAAGCACTGAGATGAGGAACAACAAGTAGGTGGAAGCCACACGCTGCACTCACCCCTACCACAAGCTAAGACAGAGCCACGTGCAAGCGACTGTCTCGCCACGGCCAAACCAGTCCTGATTTTCTGTGCTTTGGGAACCAACAACTGTTGCAGGGGGGAAAGAAAAAAAAATAGTGCTGTGGATGGAAATTAGCTGGCAGCAGGAACTCAGTGTCCCGAGTATTTTACGAGTATCTTTTGTGTGCAACACAC
The DNA here is from genome assembly GCA_035222435.1 of Microcambeva ribeirae. Taxonomy (NCBI): domain Eukaryota; kingdom Metazoa; phylum Chordata; class Actinopteri; order Siluriformes; family Trichomycteridae; genus Microcambeva; species Microcambeva ribeirae. Next base: position 20,949 of record JAYECN011276968.1, on the reverse strand, counting down.
ACAAAGGCAAACACCCTCACCTGCTCCCGGTTTATTTGGTTTTGCAAAGGGGAAGCAAGCACAGGGTGAGAAAAATGCTCCTAAAGCCGCTTTATCCATCCCATTGCTCACTCCCTGCACCTGCTCCTCTGCAGCCTCAGCATTAACACAGCACTGGGAGGCACGGTCCCCATTCCGATTTCCTTGGCAAGGCGGCCCTCACGTCCCTGCCAGTGTCACACACTTTGCACAGTTAGCAAAGCACAGGGCGTTTTTCCACCCAGAGCTGCATACAACCTCTTCAGAAACACCAGCAAGCAACGTCTGCCTCCAGGGACCATCAGGGAACCCGGAGCTGGACCGGCAGTGCCAGAGACAGTAAACCCAGGGGACAGGAAGGTGACAACACACACACCCCCATCGCTTCTCAGACAGCTGCAGTGAAATTCAGGGGGGTAAAAACCCCACAGGTTTCAGTTTGCAGCACTGAAAGCTGAATTGACAGCAGACCCCGTGCTGCCTCCCACGTCTCTCCATCCAGCAGAGGCTCCTCTGGTCACCCCTGAGCCAGGAAGGGCTGTGTGGGAGGAAGGTGCAGTGGAGAGACTTGTTTGGACACGATAATTACAGGGCTACAATTAATGTGGTGCTTCCGCCCAGCCAACTTTTCACCCCTCCCTCTGACCACTTCCCCTTTTGCTCAGCTTCTGCTGGTATCTCAGCTCAGGGGCCTGCTCTGCCATAGGGTGGGAAGGAGGAAGGGGCAGAGGAGAAGTAGAAGCGCCCGGAGAGCTCGTGCCAAGCTTCCCATGCTGGCCGGGACCCCCGTTGCCTCGTGGAGCAGCTTTTCCTCCTCTTACGCAATTCCATTTTGAGATCCCAGCCAAAGCCGACGCTTTTACAACACACGCTTTGCACAACAAAGCCTGCACGCGTCTCAGGCTCCAGCGGGCAAAGGTCCCCGCGCAGGTGACAGGCACCACGCAACCGCCGCCGTATCAGTCCGCATCTCTGCTGTGCCTTGATGAGCTTCAACAGCCTCTGCCCTCCCCACAAATGACCTAAGCTGCCCTCTCCGCACTGCAAGGCAACAGGGGCAGGTTTAAATACCTTCCAGACACAGTCCAACACAGTCCCCAAGCTGGAGGGTGCTCACAGGGTGCAACCTCCTGCCATCCGAGGAGTCACATCCTACACTCCCAGTCATACACCAGCTGAGTCTTTGATGTAGTAGCAGCTCGGTCCAAATTACCCCTCAACAGCCATTCTGGCACCTCTCTGCTTAACACAACTGAGCTCTCGGCCCTCAGGTTAAGCCCATTCGAGGCCAGCTCACCCTGCCACTCTTGGATCAACACTGTCCTCCTATATCATCTCTAGCCGTTCCCAGTCTTCTTCCTCCCAAACATTTACAGGATAGTCACTCCATGCCCAACCTCCAGAAAGTCCCTTCTGAGCTCTTCTCGCAAAGCAAAGTACTTCTCAGCAAGTTATTGAGCAACCAGCATGTCAGCAACAGCTCTTGAGGACCTCGCCAGCAGATGACGGCCTCGCTGCCCCACAAAAAAGGGGAAGCAAGAGGACTTGGCCTGAAGAGCCAAATAAACCTTATCAGAGATAAGGTTTATTTGATAGATGCCCAAGGGACACTGGAATAGGGGCTACTCACAGCACCACACGAGTCAGGGCCGCCGTTGAAGAGCGTACAGGCGATCCTCACCACCTCCGCTTCCATCTTCCTCAAACCTGGGAATATATCCGGGTGGAGAGGGTTACTCCAGGCAAACTCCTCGTACACCTTCAAGAAATGGAGACACACGGTTAGCCTTGTTGGGGAAGCTCTGGGTTATCAGGAAAGAGGTCCACATTTGGGAATTCGCCATGGCCATGCAAGAAAACTAGCCCAAACTGCATTGGGCCACCACAAGCCCAAGGAGATCTGCAGTCCTTATCCGACTAAAAGGAAATACTACAAGCTGGGAAGCTACAGCTGGAGAAAATATATTTGTTTTGCTAGGGCATTGGAAGCTCTGCAATTGTTATATAACAAAGCAATATCACTTGTTGTACAGACAGGTTTAATGGCTTAGCTAGTTAAAAAAGAGACTGTCATATCAGATACATACGCACGCTACCGTTGCTTTACACGGAGCAGGTTGGTATACAACTCCCAGTAAGTTACTTTGCAGAACCAGTTTTCAAGGAAGACCACAGGGAGGAGAAAAAACAGCAGCAACCACCAAAGCAAAGTCGCTACAGCTGTTACGAATCTTGCTCCCAGGATCAAGAAAGTTAGTTTTCCCTTTCCAGCAGGGAAATTTTTGAAGTAGGTATGTTTAAAAGCAAACCTTGGGGCTGCTGAGATAGGTGAAAACAATCTCAAAGGGAAAAAATCCCAGTTAGGTAAACAGAGCTAACAGTCTTCACCACACAGTGATGCCAAAACACACTGCAAACTTGCTCAATTTTCTTTTTCCCCCCCTCTCAAGTCAAAAGAAAATCAGTTTTGCTCAGGAAAAAGATGTCCCAATCCCAAGCCCCAGAGCATCTCCGCAATGGGATAATTGGATATACAGCCACAGCAAACTACTGCCAAGTCACATTTATCAGATGGTCCTGCCTAAGGTGACCTACAGCAATTTCACACCCCCTCTTGAGGGGCTCTTGGTCACCCTGAAGGTACCTGCAGATGCCACACTGGGCCGCTTGACCTCCTTACCCTCACGAGCAGTCGGGTGAGCCTCTCCTCGCCACTGTACACGGTCCCCGAGACCTTGCCGTCCTCCCAGCGTATGTCACCTGGAAGAGGAGCGAGAGCACGTGGCTTGCAACCGCAGCCCTTCCCAGAGAGCTCCTAATCCCCCCTCAAGCTGCTGCCCACGCAGCCGGGATCACATCGCCACAGGTGCATCAAGCACAGCAGAGCAGCAGCAACTTTGGAGCAGGAGAGGGAGAAGAAAGGAGCAATAAAAAAAGAGGAAAAAAAGAAATTATATGAGGGGAAAAAACCCACACAGATGGAAGACAAAACCCAAAAACCACAATTTTCCATACCAGAAGTAACAGGTATATGGGTTGGGGGGGGGGGGGGTGTTTGCAGCACTTCAAATTAAGTTTTGGACACTGCTCATGTGGACTCGAGCCAGGGGAACATCATGGCTTTGTCATCCTTCAAGGGAGTTTTTGAAGGACAAACCAGTAGGATGTTAATTAAGTGAGCCAGGCCTTGGAAATCCCCTAAAATACTGTCAGCAAGTTTGTTAGAAATAATTGGGGGTTTTTATAGAAAACTCATTTTTGGTAAAAGCCAACCATGCAGGTAATTGCTCAGAAACACTCGCAAACTTCCATATAGTTTATTTCCTCCAGCAATTCCCTTCTGTTCAGCTCTCCCATCACTGTCAGCCTTAAAAATCTCTTGGGGAAAGGAGGGAATTTCCATGTAAATACCCAAATATGGTATTAAAACTCATGCAGACCCTCCTTAGTCACTTCCTAAAGAAAATCATTCTGAAGGAATCACCACCATTTGCAGGTGAGGGACACCAAAAAAGAGAAGATTAAGGTGAAACCACGAGCAGGAGTGGTGGAAGGTCACTTAAGCATCGTATGCGGTGCAGGAGGCCACCCCGGCGGCAGCACCGGCTCGTGGCCCTACCTTTCGCGCTGTACTCTTTCATCTTCTCGAGCACTTCGGACTGGCCCATGCCTTGCTCCGGCAGCGCTCTGATATAGTCCTTCTCGTCTCTGAGGAACGACAGGCTGGAGGTGACGTCCACCAGGGCTTCGTCAATCTTCTTTTGAATCTGCAAAGAGGGAAGCCCTGTCAGCAACGCGGTTGGCCACCTCTCGCATGCCCTGTGCGGGTCCTACCAGGCCAGGAGGCCTGGATTTCCCCTCGGATCACCTTCCGACACAGTCTTCTTCCAGAGCCACAAGACAATCCGGCTGGGAGGACGTTATCAGCTCGGAGGACTTTTGGACATTGGAACGCCTCAAAGTCAAGGCCTCCTGGAGGCTACCGGGACCTGACTCTCCTCTAAGACAACGCTTAAAGTTATCTACACACCAAGCAGAAGGACAGTCACCAGGTGCAACACTATCATCCACCAGGAAAAACAAACCAAGCCGCGTGTTAACGACACAACGACCAGGAAATAAGGGCGAAAAACGCTGACATTTGTAGGTCCAAGTTTCCACACAGAAATCCTCTCCCAGGCTCTGGGGGCTGCCTCGCTTTAAGGAGCTCCCGATATCTCCGTAACTCTAACTGTTGCTCCCGGAGCGCTGAGCTCCGGCCTTGTCGCAGCCGGCCATCGGATCAAAAGGAATTGTCCTTCCGGCTTGCACAAGAGCCCCGGCTCTTGCATCGCCCAAGAAAGAGACGTTGTTCAGCAGAACGGCCCCGGGACCGGCCCACTCTCCCATGAATCGGGTTATTCTCCTCAAAACCAACGGGGAAGAGACATCGGACCATCTCATGATGGCACTCGCTGACTAAGGGCTACAAAGCAGAGGTATCCCCATTTTCTGAGAATGACAATATTCAAAGATGAGGGGAAAAAATTTATCTTTTCTGCGCCAGCAGAAAATCCTCAGGATACACATTCTTGGATAGCTCTCCAAGACAGAGCTACGCAGGCCAAGGACTCAGGATAATATTAAGAAAAGCAGTTAAAATACTTACGACTGTCCCAACAAAAGGTGTTTTCCGCAAGAGCTTGAAGAACTTTTTTTTCATTCGGGATTTTAAACCTGGAAGAGAAAGGTCCACAGTTGAAGCAGCACCAAAACAGACCCCAGAGTTCAGCATTTCTGTGGGAAATTTCTGCGGGAAATTTCTGCAACAGGAGGAGTCAGATATGCCGAACACCGGAAAACTCCTGGGGTAACTTTAAAGGCAGGAATGAAAACAGGATGACCGAGTTTGTTTTTCTTTTTTGTCACCAAAATGCTTTTGCGAGTCCTCTGGGCGTTTCAGCCCACTAGAGAACAGAAACAAGCAGGGACAGGGGCTGAAAAAAATGCAATTATCTCAAACATGCCAAGCATGAAATGCCCTTCCAGCACCAAACCAGAGGCAGTCTCCTCCTTAGGTCGAGGAATGACAGAGCTGGAGCCACCCCTGTGTTTTGCTCTAGCTACTTGGTCAGGAGACCATCTCTAGAGGTCCCTCCCAACCTTAATGATTCTATGAGACCCCAGCTCCCGGGCCGCCTTCCCCAGGTTGAGCGCCAGACGAGAGCTTTCTGGCAGGGAAACTGCTTCGCCAGGAGCTCGAGGGAGCCGAAGGCAGGGGAAGAGATGGAGGAACATTCCCAGCAAGCCCACCACACCCTTGGGAGGAATTGGGAAGCTGGTTCCCCGACCAAGCCTTAACCCTAATTTGGAAAAGGTGTCATTAATGCTAACCGGCTGCCAGCAGAAGGCCTGTTTTGGTCTCCTTGCTTCCTCTTTCCCACCCCATCATAAAGCCATAGGAAAACCCCCTTTGGGATACTTACTCTCGGCCTGGAAGAGGAATTCGTGCAGCCAGAGGGCGGCGAGAGTGGACGCGAGCGTCAGCACGATCAGCTGCCAGGGCTCGAGCCCCTCGCAGCGGGCGTTCACGAAGCCCTTCGCCCTCTCCCAGCACATCTGGAGCATCTCCTTGTAGGGGGCAATGCCATCCTAGGGGAGGCAAAATGTGGTGACTGATACTGAGCAAACAGTCGCGCTCAAATGACACGGGCAGGACATTGGACACTCTGGAAAATTGCCGTCCACATGTCTACTGTCTATGAAAAAAGTGATTTTCAGCATGCAGACCATCCCCGTGGTGGAATTCCTATACACAAGGGGCAGGAGAACTCTCCTTCAGTTCCAGCACAGCTCAAGAGATCAATACTCACAGAGAAGGGCAAAGGGCTGCAAGGGAGGTGTCCCCATTCACCAGGTGCCACCAAACAGGTCCATCTAAGCACCCCTTGACTAGATTTTTGAACAAGATGCAGGAAGCTTTGCAAGTTCAAGACCTAATCATAAGATCCCGAGCAAAGGGAGGGCTGCAGAGACTAAGGCCCCTAGAAGAGAAGGGGTTAAAAAAGCCCAGTAAAATCTTGGTGTAACCACAATTATAATGTTAAAGCAGCAGTTAGGACAGGGCAGGCCAAGGACCCCATCGATAGCATCAAAGCATGTTCTCCTTAAGCCTTTAAGAAGAACAGGGTGGGGGAAACTGGGGGGACACATGGATGAAGGCCATTGCCCTTAAGAAAAGGTCTTCAGCAGGGTCAATATCCTGAAAAAAAGGTTCCCTCTGGAGCTGAGAAGAGTCTGGGTAAGCACATGTTGCATGGAGTAAATATTTTGAGGTCTTGCTGTCTGTTACAGACAAAAGCTCCCGAGTTTTATCCCATTCTTAAGCTCCTTCAGGCTCCTCCCAACCCTTTTCCCCTTTTAACATCGTGCCAAACCTGAAAAAAACAAAACACATGAAAAAGCAAAATACATGAAATGCCAGAAATAAGGGTAAAAACATCAACCCGTTATAAGAGACCATGGATGAAGAAAATGGACCAAAATCAGGCAGGAACATTTCTGCTCCTCAGGAGCAGCAACACGCAGCTCCGAGGCGGCAAATTAGCACCCATTTCCCTGGCATGGGGCAACTTAAAAAGACGCCGGCTATTTAGGCCGCATAAACCACCGCAATTAGGAAATGTCAGAGCCCATGCCCAGTCCCACAACCCAGTGGCCACGAGGCTGATTTAAGTTTCGGATCTGGAGCGAGACCTGCCAGCTCTGGCTAACCCAAGGCACTTCTTGGGTTTCACTGCATCTGCTCAGTCTTCTTAAGAGGGGGGAAAAAAAACGAGGAGGGAACATTTAATGTGCAGAAACCAAGAGCAGTGACTTCAGCTTATGGGAGCTAAAGGCTGGCCATCGTCCAGTTCCAAAACTGCACTTAAGAGGATGCAAGCGGAGCCACTAATGCATTGGTTTCTTCTTTGCTGTTCTCAGCTGATGGCAAGAAATTGCTGTGGCATCAAGAACACAGCAGTGCATTTAGTTTTTGCATTTAGTTTTCTCCCTCACTGAGAGCTGAGGTATTGTAAGCTGTAGGCCCCAAACCAAAACATTACATCTTAGGCCCAAATCAGTAATAAATCCGGCAACGAGCTCACCCCACTCATGGATGCAGACAGAAGCCCCCCAGCAGTTCCACCTCTCCCTACGACATCGCACATTCCTCCCCCCCAAATCACTCCATTTCCCAGAGGTGGAGGGAAAAGAAAATAAATTCACTTATCTGCGCGATGCCCACAGCAAATCTTACCTGCTGTAATAGGAGGCACCAGCACAGCCCCAGACCCTTCCACTGTCTGCTCCTAGGCTAAGTATTCAGTGTTTTTATAGCACTTGTTCCCCCAAAGTATTGGGTAAGGCAAGACCTCAGCTTTCTGAATTACCAAATCCTGGAAGATCTAGTGGTTGCATTTAAGCGCAGTCTATTTTTACAGCATCCACCAAGTTGGGCTAAAGGTGATGGCTGGGCCCGATTGCAACGTCATATTTAGGATGCAATTCCACGCAACACCCCGATTGCAACGCCGCATTTAGGATGCAATTCCACGCAACACCCCGATTGCAACGCCGCATTTAGGATGCAATTCTATGGCCTGCAAATCTGTGAAGGCATTGCAAAGAAAGAGCTCCCCCTTCCCATTGCAGCAGAGGGGATAAGTTATTTTTCCCCTAAAAGGGCCTTCCCCCAACAAAAAACAACCCAACTTCACGAGATGCAGCGTTATTCCGGAATCTGTTTGGGAGCCTGACTTAGGAGTATATTAAAAAAATACGGGAGAAAAACCTCCACTAGAGGGTTTTTTTTTCTTTAATTCCCAGAGCATCAAGGCAGACCCGGTTATTACAGGAAGGGTTAATTGCTACGATTAGGCCGTGCAATATTCATTTGTGCCGACACTAAGGCAATCGGCAAGCCAAGGAGTCAGCGGCACGGACCGGGGACATTCTCGGGACTCGATTCCCGACGGCCGGCAGCTGGCGGAGCCGCTTCAGGGAGAGCGTTTGCCGAAGAGGAACGCGGGGGGGAAAAACAACAAAAAAGGGGGGAAAAGGGGAGGGAAAGCCGCTCACCATCGCTGCCGCTCCGCTCCCGGCTGCGCCGCGCTGCGCTCCGCCCTGCGCCGAGATTGCGCCCGCGCAGCGCCCGCCCCGCGCGCCGCCCCACGGCCCCTGCGCCGCCCCGCGGGCCGGCCCCCTGCGGCGAAGCGGCGTCTGCCCCCAAACCCCGCGCCTGGGCGGGGAGCGGGGGGCAGTCGGCGACACGCGACTCTTGCGAGGGGTCGATGGAGGGGCTTGAGCGGAGCCCAAGGTCAAGGCGCTTCCTGGGAGCGCGGGATGGTGGCAAACGGGGTGAGGTTGGTGTAGACCGGAATTCAGACGCGTCTTTTGAACGGGATCTTCCATTTCTCTCCCGACCAGCAGGACTAGCTGGGTGAAGGGTTGGTGCAAAGAGTCCAGCTTGAAAACAGTCACAAATGAAGGGGAGGAAAAAAATAAATAAAAAAAGTAAAACTAGCATTTCAGCACCCTTTTGCCACCCAGATTGCTGGGATCCTGCCCAGCTTGGAGCAGTTCCACCGATTACCACATCCTGCTGCCTTTGGCCCAGCCAGTCAAGCAGCATGGGGTTTTTATGGCATCAAGTGACATCCCCAGGAGCTGCAGAGGAAGCCTGGAGAGTAAACAAAACCTGCACAATCCACAGGCCACTAATTCCCAGATGCAACAGCAATGGATTGCATTTGCCCAATAAGTATTTTTTTCAAAACTGGGATTAATCTGTTTGTGTTGCAAGCTGCTTTCCACTGGCAGCAGGATACGTTCAGCCCAGCCTCAAGAGCAGCACTGCCCCCAGACAGCTAAACCACAACAGACACCCTCTAGCTCCTTCCCAGGAGCAGCTGTTTGCATTAAAGTATTTTTAAAAAAAATAAAAAATATCCCTCATCTGTCCTGCACACACAGATTTCCCATGTTTTCCTGCACATACATTAATCCCATGCTGGAAAACATCCTTCACATCCTCCTGCTCTTCAATCACCCAGAGAGTTTAGAGGTTTCCATCTGACAAGCTCCCAAATTGTATCTTCCTCGTCAATCTTATCAGCTGCCTGTTTAAATGTAAAAAAAAAAAAAATGTAAATAAAATGCAAAGAGATGGCAAAATGCCTAAACGCACATGCATTTCCCAGGGGTTACAGGCAACAGAAAGATGATCCCAACGCTGGCTTCCCTGGCCTTTTTTTTTTTCCCTAATGGATCATGCTATCACATCCAGCCAGCGTCACCTCATCAGGAGGTCTCTGGAATGATATCACATGGCTTCTGGAGTTAACCAAAAAGCTCCCATATAGCAGAAAAACTCCCCAGACTGCTCCAGAGCAATCCGGTCTCGTGGCAGAGAGCAAGACCCAGGGACCTTCACCCACAGCTCCCCAAAAGGGGGAAAAAAAGCAACAAATTGCTCCCTGAATGGACACAGAGTTCACCAGATGGGCGCTGATTTCCAAGGTTTAAAGCACTGGCGGCGTCGGCACACAGCTCTTTTTCCAGGGATTTTCCCAGCAGGCTCCTTTTTCAGCAGCTCAGCACATTCCCGGTGTCAGCCGGGACTCACCTGCCGCTTCTCCCAGTGGGAAGCGTCGCTTGGCCCGGAGGTGACAGCACCAGCTCCCTATAAATCCCGAGCGGGGTGCTTGCTGCTGGCGGGCGTCACGAGCCCGGCCAGTGCTCTGGGGACCAAGAGCTTGCAGCAGCTGGCACAGAGGGTGAGTGACTGGCTTTCCTTTCCCTTTCCTTCCCCCTTTTTTCCCCTCCCTTGCATGGCCCAGCGAGCCCCTGAGGATGCTCGGGAGCCGCAACACCAGACTGGCCAAAGGAGGCACCCATTGCTTACCATATATATCCATGCCATACCTCTCTCGCACCCTTCGGATCCCCTTTGGCACCTTAAGACATTCCCAGGGAAATACTCCTCATGCAAAAAAGCCACTCTTGCCCCTGCTTATTTAAAAATCCTGCCCAAAACGGGGGGGGAGCAATCCCACAGTGCCAGCACCTAGAGGTTTATTACCCTGGCAGGACCTTACAGAAGACACCAGGATTTACATGGGCTCTTCCCCTGATGGTTGCTCTCCCCCTTTTCCACAGGCTGGATCGACATGCCCACCGGCACAGTGAAGGACGCAGGGCCAGCGCTGAGCCCTCTCCCGCCTCACTCCCAGCTTACGGAGCAGCTTTCCATGCCCATGCCGGGCAGGCAGATGCCCATCGGGGATCCCCCCAGCAAGGCCATCCCATGGCTGCCCGCAGGTTAGCACCCTGTTGTCCCCTTGCCTTGGGGACAGGGATGAGCAGCTCCATCCTGCCAGGGCTTAACCCCTTCCCTCCCATCCGAATGGGAGGTGCCTGATGTCAAACCGAGAGCTTTTCCTCCACCCTGCCCTCCAGCTCTGCCAAAGGCCACCCGGCCATGGCCCAGCTGGGTGACCAAGGTCCCTGCTGACCTGGCACGGTGACCCGGCCACTCTGACCGACTCCACTCCGCGGTGGATCCAGGTTGATCTAGAGACTCATCGAGGCCCCAAAAATCCCAACCCTTGTGACTTCCCAGCTACGTGACCACTTCTCCTGCCCACTGCCACTTTGTCTTCCCCATGACACCAGGCAGCAGGGCATCCAGCCCATTGCTGGATATGGGAATGGGGCAGCAGATAAATTCCCTTCCTTCAGGAATCCTTCCTTTGCTCTCCTGAAGATTTCCAAAAGCCAAGGAGTTACATTCCTTGATGTTCAACAGGACCTGAATCCAGCCCAGATGTTTTCTCAGAGCGCACCAGCACCACGGAGGCCCACCAGCTCCGTTCCTCCCAGGAGAAGCCAAGGCAGCCGGCTGCCATCCATGCAACACTCTGCAAGGCAACTCTAGCTGCTTTCTGAATAAAGATCTGAATAAAGATCCTGTTGGGAACCACATCCACAGGCTGGTCAGTGGTCTTTGGGCTGGCTTGGCACAACCCTCCTCTTGCATGAGGAGCAATAAGACAGCCAAACCTGTTTTTCCTTCCCCAAATCCTGACCCTGAAATGTTTACCAACCCCAGTTTCCTCCACTTGATCCAAATTTCCACTTCTGCGGGGCTGATTAAATGAAGTGCAAGGCTTTGGGAGATGGAGAGCCCATCACCAGCCTCTGAACCCTTTCCCCATGGGAAAAATAAAGAAATGAGGAGCCCGTTTGTGCCTCCCACACTTGGCCAGGATGGAGGCAGGTCCCGGGGAGACCAGAGCCCCCCCTTCCAGCCGAGTTCTTTAAGTAACTGGAGCCTGGAAGCTGCTCCCCGGAGAGGAGGGGAGGCTGCTGCTCTGCCCTTCACACCCTCCAGTCACTTCTTTGGGAAAGGGACCCCCGCTCCCATAGCGGGGTGGGAAGAGACGCTCTGCTAAGGGACAGAGCAGCTTTCCGAGCACCCCGCTCCCAGCATTGCTATGGACCCAAAACGCTCCCAGCAGCTCAGTTTGTGCAACCACCACCAGCCTCTGGCAGGAATCTCTGGATTTCCAAACCCTCCGTGGCCACTGGGGGCTGGTGCAAGGATTAATTATTTGCTTTCCCTTGGGCATGTTAACACAGGGGCAGGGAGGAGGCCGGCGCAGACCTCAGCCGCTTTTGTTGTGCGGCCCCTTCTCCCACCCCCTTCCTTCCCAGCTCCCGAATATCCCGCCATGAGTCCGCAGGCTCTTTCAGGATACATTTCCCTGCTTTGCTTGGCCTGGGGCAGCACAGCTCAAGGTAAGAGACTTGGCACGTGGGTTCCCAATGCTCAGCGCCCTCCGCAAGGGGAGCTGCTCCTAGACACTACGGGAAGAGTTAGCGCTGCAACAACTACAGGAACGGGTCAGGGTAATTGCATTTTCCCCCTCAAAAATCCTCAAACAGGCATTTTTGTCCCCATTCCTGAAGGGTGCAATAATTGCTCAGAGGGATTTTTAAAGGAGCTGCACTTTGAACCCCTACAGAAACTCACAAAAAGTCATCAGATTAGGAGAAGCTTTAGAAAAGGACAAACTCCCCAAAACCATGTTTGCATATGAATGAGACAAAGGACTGCAAGTAATTCTAGCCGCACAGGAGGAAAGCAAAGAAGAGTTTTGGCCTAAAGCTATCTCAGCAGCTTCACTTAACCATATCCCCAGGCCCACAATTTAACTTAAGGACGAATATTTCTACCAGAACTGCTCTTCAAATGGAGGTGAAAGATAGAGGGAAAGGGTACAAAGAGCAGGACATGGTTTTTCTCTTAACTAAAAACACCAGACCTTCTCTCCATAGGGAACTTGCAGCCGCTTTCATTCCAGCCGGGGATCCTGTATCAGTACCGCTATTCCCTGGACATCCAGCTGGATTACGTGTCCAAGCCATCCCCGCAGGGCAGCTGGATGAAGGCTGAGGCTTTGGTTCAGGTGCACCAGCTCTGGAGGCTTCAAGCAGGGGAAGAGCTGCTCCAGGTGCAGGTACACAGGGTTGCCCAGAGGTTGTTAGTGCTTCTCATGGCAGACCTTCTTCTGTTGTGGATGGTGAATCCATTGCATTGGCATTGCCTTCTCTTTCACCATGGCAGATCCAAGACCTAAAAGCCTATCATGCACCAGAGCCCAAGAGGAGACAGGATGGTGCTGGAGACCCATCTGTGGAGATCATGCTCAGCCAGGAGATCCAAGTGGAGCTCCAGCAACCCATTTTCATCTCCTGGAACAGTGGGAAGGTGAGCTGGAAGACCACAAAGTCAAGCCTGGGCTATTCAAGGATCTAGAGATCTCCTATTGCTTCAGTTGGGGGAGAAGGCACCTTTCAGTGGAGAGTCTGCTGCCACGTGGCCAGACACCCATTCCATCCTTCCAGGTCAAAGCCTTGTATGGAAATGAAGCAGAGAGTCCCCTGGTCTCCAACCTGAAGCGAGGCCTCGTGGGTCTGCTCCAGGTCCAACCCCATCCCAGCACAGCAGTGGAGGTAGGCATGGGGCTGGGGATAAGTCAGATCGCCTTCTTCAGGCTCTCACAAGCTGCAGTGACATCCGCTCACCATGATTTCTTACACCTACCTGTGTTTCAGGAGGATGTTTCTGGCAGCTGTCAAGTCACATATGCCATTTCCAACAATTCAGCCATAAAGACAAAAAATCTCCTCAGCTGCACAAAGCCAAAGTTTGGATTTGCCACTGCAAACAAGGCAAGTCCTCTGCCCTCACAACAGTGGTGGTGGGAGTGCTCCACTGGTGGATCAGTGAAGTGTACCAGGGTCTTCCTCAAATCCTACCACAGATGGTCGTTGAGTCCTTAGCCCCAAGAGATGACACAGAGGCAAGGGGTGAAGTCTGGCACAAGCAGCACTTCTTTTGGGAGGAAAATAGAGCAGGCAGCCTCCCCAAGGTCACTGCACAGCCAAGAAGCCAAATGTTTTTGTAATAAGTTCACCAGTGATTATTTTTGCTTAGCTCTCTTCTGTTTGGAGAAAGTCCTTGTAGATGTTCATCGGGACAAGGCAGGTTTTCTTCACAGGTGCTACCTCCTCCCCCACACAGGACACTTGTTGGGGATGCTGTAGAGCCAGTGCTGACAAATAGAAGTGTAGTAAGAGAGACCATCCACATGGTGTCACCAGCCTTCCTATCATGTCAGCCAAAGTATCTGCTCACTGAGGTCCTCACCAGGGGCTGCCATCTCCCAGGCCTGCAAGGAGACTGGCTCCTTACCCACTTCCCTTCCTAGAGTTGAAGGGGGACACAGGATGTGGGAAAGATCGAGTTCTTTTTCTTCCTTTGGTCTTCCTTTTCTTAAGATTTTCAGAGTCCAGTGGCAACCCATGAGCAAGAGTCTCTACTTGGTGAGAGACAACCTCATCCAGTCGGTGCTAGCAGAGGAGAGCCATGTAGCATCCCTGAGCCTGAGGTCCACCACTGGCATCAAGATCAATTCAAGGTGAATGATGACCCTCTGTCCACAGTGGGCAGCATGGGATGACCATCCAGCTGTTGAAGATGATGCCTTCCTTTGTGCTTCAGCCTCCCCAAAGTCTCTCACATCTCCTCCTGTATCTCCCTTCTCCAAACCTCCAACCCCTCTCTGAGCCAAGGAGGGTCTAAACCATGTTCCCCATTGCTTCTTCTCCCTCAACAGGCAACAGCTTGAGCTAGTGTCTTCTTCCACACGCAGTCCTGCAGAGGTGCCCGGACAAAGCGTGGAGGACGTGCTGGCCAGCACAGAGGGAAAGCACCAGCCCCTGCGCATGGCCAGCCTGCATTACCGCAGGGTCTGCACCCACTGCCCTTCGGTCAGCGCCACTGTTTCAGGAAGTTCCAGGATCTGGGGAAACAGGGATAAGTGGCACGTAGCATTGGTAGTAACGCAAACCTTGTCGTTACAGCTCCGGACATACCTGAAGGCTTCTGACCACCATCAAGTGAAAATGGACACGGCCAAGGTGGCAACAACATGGCGCTTCCAGAGGTTCATCCAGATGCTGCTTAGAGCCAAGAAGAGGGATATCCTGCAGCTGCTGAGCAAAGCTCCAGAGGAGACAGTGTAAGCCCCGCACGTGGCTCCACACCCGGGCCGGGACTCTGGGGTCTCTTCTGGATGTGCTGCTCCATAACCCATACCTAGTGCAGGAGTTTTTCCTGCTTTTTTCCCCTCCTGTAGTGCAGCCCCCCTCCTGGCTTTCCTTAGTGCCCAGGGCGAGCTCACTGATCCCACCGGGCATCTCGGCCACCCTGACAGCCCTCTCACCCCAGCCCCTTCTTCGTGGAGGCAGCAGTGGCCGCACAATCCGCAGCATCCTTAGCGGCTCTCTCCGACTACCTGGATTTCGGCAAGGCCCCCACGTCCCTGCTGGAGACTTTCCTCTACGCCGCAGCTTTCTCCCCCCGGCCTTCCAAGGAGCTTCTTGCCTTGGTGCTGGTAAGTAGCAGCGTTTCCTCTGTCCTTTAGGGTCTGAGCTGGACACCAGCATTGGGCGTAAATGCATTTGGCAGAAAGCTCCTTATGGCAGATAAGAGCTTGATTGCCTGCTGTGAAAAAAATCCTTCCCCCAGGACAAGCTCCAAGGGAAGCAGCTGGCACCGGAGGTCTGGGAGACAGGGATTGTTGTCATAGGTTCCCTCGTCGGCAAACTGTGCCAGCAGGAGCTGTGCGGATCACCGGTGGGTTCCCCAGCCGATGCCCATAGGGTTTTCCAGCCTGGCCACCCTTCCCCTTCTTCCACTGTCACACAAAACACACCCCGCTTCCTTCCTCATCCTCTTCCACCCTCTCGCAAAATCCATGCAGGAGGTGTCACGTGGAGCGGAGACCCTCCTGCGGGGCCTGCGGAGCTCCGAGGGGGAGCCGGAGGTGCTCGCGTACCTGGTGTCGCTGAGGAACGCCGCGCTGCCCGAGGCCATCCCCACGCTCCTGCGTCACGCCGAGGAAGGCCCTGCAGCAGTGGCAGCTGCAGCGGTGGCAGCCCTGAGGAGCCTCCCTGCACCGCACATCTCCAACGAGGTACGAAGACACTCGGGGTGCCAAGCGGAGCCCACAGGGCTTGGCCACCACTCTTGGCACATCGTCAGTCGGTATTTCCATTTTATTGTTACGTTCTCGTGGCAGGTGAAGAGAGCGATGAGGAGGATTTTCCATGAGACGAGGAAGAGCTACGAGAAGACGTGCCGCCTGGCCGCTGCCGGCATCCTCTTGGACAGCGAGCCCCTGCCCATGGATGTCATCAACATCCTGCTGGCCACCAGGGAGCTGGAGGCCGAAATGGCCACGCTTCTGCAGATGAAGGTGCAGAACAGCTTGCATGCTGAGCACCACCCAGCCAGGTGGGTCAAGAAGGGAAAGTTGCATTTTTTTTTTTCCCCCCCTCTACAATCAGTCTACAGTGGTTTTTTCTTCCTCTGCACCCCAGCTGTGGCTTTTGAACTCTGCGCCTGGGCCGCTTGCTGAGTTCAGCAGAAGCCCAACAGCAGAGTCCTTGGAGGCCAAAGCTCCAGCTTGCAGGACAGTGCACAGCTTGTAACAGGCTTAATCTTTCTATGGGCACAAAACAACCCCCAAAAAAGCACAAAAATTTCCAAGCTAGGCAAAAGTTGCACACAAACATTCAAGTGGTCGACTCTGATAAACCCTGAGCTCTCTTTTGGGGATCATTGCCTTGTAAAACAGAAATAGGCACTGCTCTTGCTCCAGCAAGGGTTGGGAGGTTGCATTTTTTCTACTGCAGTTTTAAAACTCTTATTTCATTCTTTCCTTTGCTTTAAGGCCCACTAACTTCCCCCCCGCCCCCGCCAAGAGAGGAATGTGGCTTCTATTGAACTGTAACTACAAATTCCCCTTCCTTCCCAGCCCTCATACACCTTTTCCTTCTTGCTTCTAGGAAGATAGTGAAGGACGTCATGAGAGACCCGCGGATAAACAATTACAACTATTTTTCCAAAGCTGGCATGTCCTCTGCCTTCACAGGACCCCTGGCAGGTGACACCACAAGCCACACTGCTCCCCTCCACCTCAGAAGGCCCAGCGGGTGCTTCTGGTCTGCAGAATCTCCCCCAAACCTAAGCCAAGATTTCCGGGCATCTCCTCCAAGCACCTTGCAGAGCCCCAAAACAAGCATCACCCCTATAGAATCATATCCTCTCCTCATGCATACACAGCTTCCTCTCAGCCACCCGCTTCCATGTACTTGCGCCAGATCCTGCTCATTTGAGAGGAATTTCATCTGAAGGTGGCAGAGCGTGGGAGGGAGTCTCCAGGCTCTGCCTGATAAGGCCATTCCTTAGGTATTTTTAATAAGCATTTCAAAGCAGAGAATCCTTGGGCTGGGATAAGGAAAGCCATCAGACTTCAGAGGCACAGAAATTAATGCCTGCTAGTTATCTGCTCAAATCCCCACCTGCCAGCAATCACTTCTAGCCCTCTTCAAGCCACCTCCTTCTAGCCTTGCACTTATAATACTCCGCTTAGGGGAGCATGGAGGCAAGAAAAACAAACAAACAAACAAAAAAAACCCACTCAGATAGGCTTTTGTAGGGACTCACCAGCACAGCTGAGCGCCAGCTCCATCGCACCAGGCATGGGAAAATGGACCTCCTTGTCATCCAAGTTTCCTGCTCCTCAGCAGGAGCTGCAGCTCCTTAGTGGGCTCTTTTATAGGCTAGTCAGTGCTGATCCCCTGCAGCTGTTACTGGAGCCCTCGTGAGCCTCTGTTGTTACCCCATGACTCATTCCCCCAGGCCAGTGAGTCACCTCCTGCTACCATCCTGCTGCACTGGCCAACTCATGGGCACCTCTCGGTCTTTCAGTCACCCCGGATCTGCTTTCCACCTTTGGGATGGAGCTGCTGTTTGTGGACGGTGGATTCCTGAGAAAGAGTGTCTCTGACTTCTCACTGTTCAGCCATGGCCATCGGCTTCATGTGGCTGAGGTGGGCAACCTACAGAGCGACCATCAACACAAGTGTGATATCTCCAGTAGCATTGCAAGGCATCAACCCCCCTCGCTAGCGTTACATGGCTCTATCTCTGCGCCTTAGGTCACTCTTGAAGCACAAGGGATGGAGTCTATGCTGGGAGAAAACACCCTGGAAGGCCAAGAGGAGCCGGAGCTCATGGCTGGGATGTCTGCCGCGTTCTTCAACGTCCACTTGCGGCCAGTGGTGTTCTTCAAGGGATATACAGACTTGATGGCCAAGGTCCTGCTGAGCAGCGGAGAACCCACAAGCGTGGTCAGAGGGAATCTCCTACTGATGGACCATTACCAGGTAACGGATGGAGTCTCTGCCCCCATTGGCTGCCAGACTGGGCCACAGACGTCAAAGTAGAGTGAGTCTCTGTACCTGATGATATTATATTATTACTGCGGACCCAAATCTAACAGTGAGATGGCACTACTGAAGGCCTTCTAGGGTTGGTAAAACTGCCAGATGGCTGTGCTCTGCTGTGGGACACCCATGGCTCAAGTTCCTACCATGCAGATCCAGCCAGGGGAATTAGACTAGACTGTCCTCATAGTGTCACATCATTGCCCATATCAGCATCTTGGCCAAGAGCTCTGTGTCCAGGCTCAGAGCAAGTACTGTCTTTTCCATCCCACAGGTCATTCCACTACAGTCTGGTCTACAAGTGGTGGTCAAACTCCAGGGTGGGCTTGGGCTTGACATCTCAGCCAACATGGACGTGAGCATATGGGAGCAGGACCTGAAGACCAGCATCACCACAAGGTCAGGGGATGGGAAAGGGTTCGGGGAATGCGGGCTACCCAGGAGGGTCTTAAGACCCAGCACGAGGGCTGCCCACTCTTAGACTGCCTTGCAACTGTCCCCGTGCCCTTCTCGTGCTGTGTCCAGCCTTGCCTCTGCTTGGGAAGAGTGGAGATGTGGGTAGGGAGCTAGTGGGCACTGACAACACTTTCTTTCCAGAGGTAGCCTTAAAATCGGGGTGCTTGCAGTGTGCTCAGGCGCAGCACCAGGCCTGATGACCGGACCTGCGCCCTTTGCTCTTGCAGGGCAAGCCTAACCATCGATTTCCAGGCAGAACTGGATGCCCCTTTCTTCCAAACCACCGTGAGAAGCCAGAGCGAGGTGGAGACCTCGATCCACTTTGACACGGCCCTGCGGTTCTCTGTGAGCCCTGTGCTCATGTGTCTGCAGCTCAGAGAGGACCAGGTCCCGTACAGGTAAGCCCTGAAGCTGTGGTGAAGGACACAGGCAGGGGCTCAGGCCCAAGGAGTGGGGATGTCCCCTCTCTGCTCAGTGGCTCAGCATTCATGCATAGAATCGAATCCAAGCAAGCACAGGTTGGTCCTCCTAACAGGGGACGTGAGGGGAAGGCCAGCAGGAGCCTCAGATAGCCCCAGTCGAAGAACTGAACTAAAAAGCATCTATGTCCTCTCCCCAGAAAACCACTAGGTAGTTTTCTATGGTATTAAGGCAATAATCTGCTTTGAGCAGCTTTTATGCTTTATTTTTCCCTCTCTCCCGGATATGTCTTTCGAAGGAGCCGATAAAATATATCCATCTTGGTCAGGCTTTAGGTGTCCGAGGCGCAAAGCTCAAGTAGAGAGCACAGGTGCCATGGACAGACGGGTGACGCTCCTCCTCCCGCCCTCTTCCCAAATAAGAGCTCCTCCATTTCAACCTATGGCTATGAGGAGCACCATGATACTGCAGAAAACCTCCCTCTTGCTTTCCTCCCCACCTAAAGGACAACGTGGAAACCCCCTGGGACTCAACCCCTGTTGAGCAGGGTGGGCCAAAACCAAGAGGGAGACTAGGGAAGGACTCCACAAATTCATGGCGAGGTGGGTGGAAAGACCATGCCCAACCACCAAGTCTTCTGGGAATACCAAGTCCTCAGTGTGGATATGTTGGTACGGGCAATGCGTGGGTCGACCTTCTAACCAACCCGCTCTGCTCCAACAGAGAGATCTTCACCGTGTCCGCATCCACCGGGAGCCAGAGCAGCACCGTGCGGAAAGGCCGGCAGGGCACCGTGGCCGGGCGGGAGTTCGCCTTGCACAGGGCCAACTCCAAGATGTGCAACCTGCTGCTGGCGGCGAGCGAAGATTAGGAGGACTGGCGCGCTGCCCTCCCACCGCGTGCCCCCGCTCTTGTGCCTACAGATGTAGAAGTCGTATATGGTGGGAGCCCGGAGCCTCCTCTTCTCTTTCTGATGCCAAGTTTACATAGTAGAGGAGAAGCCTCTGGCCTCCCTTATCGCGTGACCAGCAGCTCCCCTGCTCTTTCAAAGGGGACAGGCGCTGCAGATAAGCTCGCCCCGAGCCTCCGCGCGGAAGGCCCCGTTCCCAGGAGAGATAGGGCAGCTCCGCGCGGATTGGAGCGCTTGGGGTGGCAGCTCAGGAAAATCACAGCCGGCCTCCGGCAACCCTCGCTCTGCTGTCTTGAATTCCCGTCTCCAGTCGCGCCGCTCTCCTCCACAAAAGCTGGCCTCCGCAGGGAGGCTCGCGCGGAAGAGCTGCGTTCCTTCAGCCCGTTCTCATAGCCCTTCCTTTTTTTCTGTGTCAGAAAACACGCTTTTTTAGGAAAACGAGGGACACTGACTATTGCCCAAACGGTGGAGGTGATGCAAAAGTAGCACAGGGTCTGTACTTCCAAGGGAACTTGGTTGATTTTTCACTCGGAGATGCCAATTCTGAGCATTTTGATTATGAGCAGAAATGAAGGAGATGTTTTTTTTCTATCTTTGCTGGTCCTTAGCTTTTCCTGGGCACAGGGAAATGGCTCCACCCCGACGGGGCTGCAGAGACCTGTGGCTACCAGCCACGAGCATCTCACCCCCAGAACCCGGGGCGCTCCGGCAGGGATGCCTTGCCGCGCGCGGCCGCGGGCTTATCCTCCCCTTGCCATCGCCACGAGGGTGCTGGAGACCGGCCAAAGCGCTGCTGAACACCAGGGCTTCCCCCGCCCCAAGGCTCTGCCCGTTACGGGGCGATCCCACCCGGAGCGGCGCTCAAGGACGCCCCGTAATTCCCCCGGGGACTTGCCCTCGGCTCCGAACGGGAGGATCCCTGCGCGCCCGTGCGAGCGGCGCCCCCATCTCCTGTTTGACCCCCAGCCTCCCCAAACCAGGTGCGGGACGGCCTCGGCACGTCGCTCAGAGCCAGGGGAAGGGGGGGTCCCTTTCAGGAGACCTCCCCGCAGCGTCGTGCTCCTTTGCGCTCCCGACGGCCCCTCCTCGGGCTCGCCGCGTCCTTGGGCGTGCGCTTGGCCCGGCTGCTCTAAGGGATGCCGGGGCGGGCGGCCCCGCTCGCGGCCGTGCTGCAAGCCGCCGTCAAGCTGTGCTGCGGCATCGCGCACGGCCCCTTGCGCCGGCGTCGCCGCTCGCCTCGCCGCAGCGCCCGCTCCTCCCCG
>JAYECN011276860.1:0-29676 GCA_035222435.1 Microcambeva ribeirae | reverse complement strand
AGAAAAGAAATATTTTAACATATTAATCATGTAAACTAGAGAAGTATGAAAACTCTTTTAGCTTTGCAAAAGCACTCAAGTTATTACTGACACAGAACATTTAAATTTCTATTAGCATGCTCAGCTGTCTGTACAAAGAACTCCAGCTGGAGGAGATGTCAAGACTGAAGTCAAGACTGAAAAAATTGGTCCCATCCTTCTTGCCTCCCCAACTAATTTTTACTGTGCCTCCCTCACGCTGGCTCTAAAATTCATAGATTTGCTTCTGCCCTCTTCACACAGAAAACTCAGGATTTTTTTCCTTACACTGTCTGTAACTCCCTCCTAAACACAAGCATAATTTGATACCATGAAAATCTCAAAAGCAAAATATCAGTCGATTCACTGGAGCTGGGAAGAAACAAAAAGAAAGGGAGGTGGGGGTGGAATCAAGGTCCCACAATCATCCCTCCACATCCAGCCTTGTCAGGAGCCCCTCTGTCCCCCGCCTGCCACTCCTGTCCCACCTCCCAAACCCTGCCACTTGCTCTGTCACCCCGTCAAACACCCACCAAACCCTGTCACCCACCAAACCCTGTCACCCTGGCCAAACCCTGCCACATACTGTCACTCCTGTCAAATACCTGCCAAATGCTGTCACTCCACAAAACCCTGTCACCCCACCAAACCTGGTCACCTACCCCGTCACCCTTGCCAAGCCCTGTCCCCCACAACCACCCATCACCTGCCAGACTGTCACCCACACTGCCAACCCTGTCACTCCGCTGTCACCTGCTGTCACTCCTGCTAAGCGGCTGACGACACCCTCATCCCACCCACGCCTCTCCCCCCGACAACCCCGGTCAGACCCTGCTCCTTCCTCAGCCTGTCCCCCAGCAGCGGCCAAGCCGCCACCTCCCTGCCCTGTCACCGACGCTCCCTGTCACACCCGGCTCCCGGCCGCCCCCCAAGCCAGGCTGCCCCCGCCTCCCTCCCTCCCTCCCTGCAGCCCTGCTCGAGGCCCCAGCGGCGCTGGAAGGGGCGGCGGGGCACTCACAGGTCCAGCAGCAGCTGGATCGCCATTCCCAGCGGCGGCCCCGGCAGCTCCCGCCGCCGCGGCCTAGCGGTTTGTGCGGCGGGAGGCAGCGCCGAAATGGCGGCGCCTCCCGCGCCGGGGCATCATGGGGGCTGTAGTCCGGGTTCAGCTGCGTGCGGCCGGGCGTTCCGTGTCCTCTGCCGCCTTTGCAGGACGTGCAGGCCGTCAGGATGGCCTTGCCTGAGCTTTACACAGATCTTCGGCATCTTCAACAGCCTAAAAGAGAGAAGAGCTGCCAGTCCCCTCAGTGCCCCCTTTCACACCAGCAGCAGGGCCTGCCCCGTGCCCTTTCGGCCCCGCTCCTAAATCGCCCTTTTCCAAGCACTGACTCAAAGGGTGCCTGGCCCTCCCTAGGCAGGGGTTGCCTGGAGCACCTTCGGTCAAGGGCAGCTGACCGAACTCCGCACAGCTCATCCGGCAGCCCGCTTAACTCTTGCACTGCCCTTTATTTACTGTACAGCTTGCCAAACGCCAAACACATCTATGCTAGATCGGCGGTGCGATCCCTGTCTTGCCACGGTTCCGAGCGTGTTTGAGCCGGGCTGGCAATCTGCTCACCAGCCCATCCTGGCACATCCATTCCTGCTCCATGACCTCTTGCTGTTTGTGAATTTCTGCCTACAGAACAATAAGAGAAACTGCTTTAAAGCTATACCATGATATCCTTGTGAATTGGTCTGATTGGCAGCCAGGGCTGATACCTGAGCAGAAGTGATCAGAGCTATAGTTATAGAGAATATTTACCTGCTTTGTGAAACTAGACAATAGTCCCAAGGTGTCATAAACGCAGTGTTGCCATCGGCACTGCATAATCCACACTGAAACGGAGGTGTAAAGAGTAGGATATTAGAACTCACAGGGGCATTTGTGATTTTTTTTTAAATAATGTTAAGATAAACTCACAAAAGTAGCATTAAAGATTACCAGTGATGTATTCGGCATACCTTATTCTGAAGCAATGGCACCCACATCATTAGTTCATTTGGTTGCAGCCTTGCATACAATCTAAAGATGGTTCTGCTTCACTAGATAACGCCCTGTATATGTATACAGTTACATGGGCACAAAAGATATGCAACTTATACAACAGTTGTCTGATTTTCCAATAGGTAGTTCCCAGTTTTCCTTCAATATCTTTCAAAATGCAGTTTTCTGATAACATAACTGCTATTTTCCAGATTGCCTCCTGACAAGTATACCACATTCTACTCATGCATAGTATACATTTTTGTTCTAGGGTCACTGAATAGGTCATGTACCCATTCCCGTCCTAGAACCAGTACAAATGTATTCTTCAAAACAATGGTTTATTTAGAAGAATATATGTATGTAATGCTTTTTTTTACTGCTAGTTATTAATATCTATCTAATTATGACACCATTATTGTTGCATTGATGAAAATCGTTTACTTAAATGAATCAGATTTCCTTCGGTTACAGCCAGATGGGCCCATGTTGAAGTGAATAATCATAAATCGTACCTCACTTGCACTTCAGAGCTGTGGCCAGTACTTAAGGAACCAGGAGGTCAGTGAACTGTAAGAAAAGAGGTTACCAGATGACTTTAAATGCCTGTAAAAAAAATATAGTTTAAACTTTGTCTTTAATGACAGCAGTTTCTCTTCACCGACTGACACAGCATTGTCACTTCATTCTCTAAATTTATGGGATGATGGGATTCTCTCAGGGAGGAATTTATTTTCAGTGATTTTGAAATACGTGCTCTGTGATGAGGTAGATACCAGTGGATATTTCCCAAAATATATTCTCCGTACGACTGTAGCAAGGAGTCACACGTGCTTTAGTAACCAATTGTAATTCTGTTTGCTTTTCCTTTCTCAAAACAAATTATTCTGTACAAAGCTACTATACCAACTGTCTTGTCTTGAGAAGCAGCACGGGACACTCTGCCTTTCCTTTGGAAGTACTGTCTAAAGGTGATTGCATGTGAACTCAAGTTCAGATGTAGTAACAGATGAGTAGCATCTTTCAGAGTTTCAGTTCTAACTTGGTAACAAATTTTTGACACGCTCCTGCAACTGTGCGTATGTGTTCTCACCTAAAAATCATTGTTTCACGGCGGGTGGAATTCACCATCCAGACCAGGTGCTCACAGTGCTGTGCATGTACCCGTGGTCACTTGTGCTGCTGTTCATCAGGCGCGGTGCCATGTCTGACATGCACGCAAGGAGCTGTCAGGGAGCCTTCCCATCTTTATGCAGGAGGGAGCACTTACTAAATAGACTATGATTTCTTTCTCCCTGTCCCATGACCATCTTTTTAAGAGGTGGCAGTGCTTCAAAACTATGGTGGCAGCTGCTCAGTCTCTGGCTCCCAATAATAATTAGAAACACACAACAGCTCCCTTGGTTTTGTCATCCCAGTCATGCACCTCCTTTCTTGCAGTGTTTCCACAGTGAGGAGAAGCAGGAAGCCAACACAGTGATTTCTAATGCAGGTGTTTTTTGTTAACCTGCAGATCTTTAGCCAGGCCATACAGCAGTTAGAGTGGGACAGTAGAAATGAGAAAGAGAACAGGATTGCAGCGATGAACCGGATTCTTAAAACAACTACAGTTTCTGTTCCCTCTTGTGAGCCTGTGAAGCAGCTGTGGTGCCTTGGGACGTCTGCTCTAGTGACACCAGTCACAGTGGTTGATGTAACGACGTCTTTGTGTGGGAGACTACAGGCTTCAGACATAGCTAGTGCATCACGTGCAGGGTGCCTTGAATAGCGTAATTGTGAAGGATAAAATCTTTTTCTCTCTCAGAATAAGACATGCAGATAAACACATCTATCTAAACAACCTCATAGCAAATAAGATGCATCTGGATACCCCAAAATAATTTTCAACTGACCGTTTATTTACAACTGGCAGACTTACATTACACTGCTGATTGCGTTTTGTTCTCTCATCATACGCAACTTCAGAATTGTTTCCATTGCTCACTACCTACATATTACAGCACTTTTCCTAGAAAATGTCTTTCAGTCCATAGCATAGATGAAGGAATTTCTAATTTCCCACAGAAATTCAAATTTTTTTTGACTATCTCATATAAAACCATACTGAGTTCTTCAAACTGACACAGCATGTTCAGTTAACGTGTTCAGTTATGTGCTTTGAGGTAAAGCAGGGTGGTCTGCACTGCCTAATTTCATTGTGAAAATAACATTTAAAATGTTTCCCATGCACAGTTCACCACAGGTCTTGTTAATGCATGTCACATGCTGTGGCTCTGCTGGCTTGATGATTCTATAAGGCAGTCCATCTCTATCCTTAGAAATGACATTATAAGAACAGTCTCAGCTGTGAAGAGATTTCAAAAAAACAACCCCAGTAAAGCGTTTTCCAATAAAAAAAAAAAAAAAAAAAAAAAAAGGAAAACAGACAATGTTTACAGTTCTCTGGCCACTCTCTCACCATTATTACAATGGTAGCACAGAGATATAATGACCTTTTTACCAAAAGTGCAAGCTCATGCTCCTTTTATTGATTCAGAGTGCACTTTATTGACTCTGGCTTATATGGATTTCCCAGTGGGGCTCAGGCATCTCAGATATCATTCTTAACCTGACCATTAGCCTTTGCACTTCTTGTCTGGGAAATGTCATGTGATATGCAGTCAAAGGCAATCTAAAAATGTCAAATCCTTTCCAAATGATATAGAACGAACATTTTACTGCAAAAATAAATGCCTGTTTGAGATTACTTCACTACAGCAGTAGATATTTATCACTAAAATAATGACAGGGCGTATGGATTTTGGTAGATACTGCATTTTTATATTTGCTTTGTGCAAGCTAAACATAAGTACACAGTTTATAGCTATGACTTGTTAATGTAAAGTTTGTACTAAAAAATATTAAGATCATTATGAATGAATTGCATTTTGAAATATAGGTACGTGACAGCATCAAAGAGCCCTGCAACATGGCCACAGCACAGATGACTTGTCAGCAGAAGACCTGCAGTGTGACAGCATGGGGATGGCAGCAAGGTTACAGTGCACTCTGTGTGACATTTCTCTTTCTGTTAGACCTACAGGGAGATGTAGCCTTGACAATTGCCCCTTTGTCCAGTCTTGGACAAAGATACAAAAAATGGGGAAACAAAAAGAGTCAAGGAATTAAGCAGGTGGAAGGAAGCAAGATTCCAAAGCAAAAGATCCCAGCACAATTACTTCTGACTCTTATAAGACTTGTCCTAAAAAAAAACAAAAACTCATCCTTCGTAGCCAGTCAAGAGAATCCCCCGAAACATGTTACTTGTTTCCTGCTATTGCTCTTCAGCAATTTCCGGACCGGTGTAATGTGGGGAGATGAAGCAGGCACAGCTATATCAAAGAGCACAAGTATATCCTTAGTTCTCACAGAGAGGAAACGTGGAGAAATATGAAGTACCTGGAATGTGGAGTAGCAAAGGGATCAGAGGAGCTGAGACCGATGCGGCGGAAGCAGCAAGGCAAGACCAAGAGCCCAGCCCGGGAGTGGGCACTGACATGGGTCTCGGCAGGACTTCAGCAAGGAGCGCGCGAAGGCTCTGCTGAGCAGAGCTGCTGGCCGTGCCGGCGCAGTGAGGGGTGCCACTGCGCAAAATGTCTTCCGAGTAAGTGGAACGGGGGCTCCCAAAGTAGCTCTTTTCTCTTGCTTTATTTTCACATTCTTCTTCCAGCGCTCCTTGGCAGGGGGATGTGCTGTGCCCTGCCTGCTTTCTGCAGTTTGTTTTGTATGTTCTTATGCGTTGGCTCACTCAAAGGCACAAGTTGCCTCTTGATTAATCTCCTCATAATGATCTAATCAACATTTATGACCCCTTTCATCTCTTCTTTAGCTGATATTTTCCAACTGTTCACCTGTTTTTTGTTATTTTACAGATGCTTACTGAACTCTTATTTGCTGTAGAATTATTTGCTCCTCATGAAAATGATGTTCTGGTGCTCTTCAATGCCTGCCTTAGCTTTGCTCACAGTAACAGCCAGCAATGCTTAATTCCTCTATCTGGATATGCATAAGCAATATGATTGATTTCCATGACCATGAGAACCTGCTGATGTACTTGTCAATTGATTTGTGTTCAGCAAATGATGATATCTTTTGAAATGATGATAAATAAGAGGACAACTCTCCCCTCATGAGTGGTCTTCAATGCAGATTTTCAGATTTATCTTCTCTGTTTTTTGGGGAGCTGATCTGTACAACCACTCAAATCTTGTGTATTATCATACGGTTTGGAGAAAAATAAATCTGCATTGCTTTAAGACTTTATTCTCGTTATAAAGTGAGAATGACAGCTTAATTGTGCATGTAAAAAGAGAGCAAATTTAAATCAAATTGGTGTAGGGGGGAGAAGGGATAATATGGAGGTGAAAGTGAATCTCTGTGAACTTTAAAACACTTCTGGAGTTCAGTGAGGGCCTGGGGCTATGGTGACGTTGATCACTTGCCCTCTGTGCTGTGGTGGGAACACTGGGGCTTTGTGTTGCACCCGCAGACCCGCATGAGGCCAGCTCCATCATGTGCTGTTCCTCCTCTTGGTGGGAAGTGACTTGGCCGCAGATGAACCCGTACTCTCAGAGCCGAATAATAAACAACTGAAGTCTTGTGTGTTTGTTTGCTTCATCAATTTTCTCATCTTAAATTTCCAGATTTCACATCACAAGCATGTCCTCAGCTGCTGTTCCTTCACAGCTTGGCAAGCGCAACAGCAGTCCATGTTATGGGACTTCTTCAAGCTCCTGGTGCTCTTTCTGAACCTGGTGTTCAGTAACCCGTCGTTATCCTCAGTTTACCTTTTTCTCTCTAAGAAGTGTTGCCATTATTCCTGAAAAAAAAAGGAGCATAATCTCTTAAAATAGCTATCATATCAAAGTGATTAATTTTTTTTTGTCTTTCTCTAAACTGTTAACTGTTCCTTGTCATCTCAGTGCTTTTCAAAAGAAAAGAAATCCATTCTCAGTTTTCAGAGTACTTAGTCTGTCTAGCAACCGGCTAAAGCAATTGATCTAATCAAGATCTTGTCTGTGACAAGAGGTCAGTTTTCATTGTTAAGGAGGAAGGTTGGAAGAAATCCCTTTGCAGCAATTCACAAATAATTTACCGTGAAGGGAAACAGTTCTCACACAACAGATGTTTTCTCAGCAGAACTTAAAGGTTGATTATCATTTACCAATGTTTACTTTAACATAAATACAGATATTTATTTTAGTCACTTTCTAATTCTGTTGGTCTCTTTCTTCAAGAATACTTTACGTTTATGAGATCTGTAATAATCTAATTTATTTTACCTTAAAACAGTCGCAACTTAATATAAGTACATAGTTATATAGTAGTGAGTCTGGAATGAAAAGAATATTTCAAGTGTCTTCCTCCTTTGTGTAGGGGGAAAAATAAGAACTAAATGTAGCTTACCAAAGTTGACTGTAAAACAAAATGGAAAAAAAAAAAGCTATTTCTATCTTAGAATAAGTTTTGTGAAACTCTTTTTAGAATATTCTAGGCTTATGACTCAGAGAACACACCCACAGGCTCTCTCTCACTTTGCTTTATTACCTGTTACCTAGTTTTCTCATAAACAAGGCCACTTCACCTATTTAGGTACAGTGTTTTGTGTCTAGAACTTAGAGAATATATTGCATTTATTCTTAAATTATGAAAAAAAAAACCCAAACAAACAAACAAAAAAACCCACAAATACAATGCACTCAAATATTCTCTAATTTACCCCACAGCCACGGGAAATCTTCAGATATGTTTAATGTCTTGGAAAGTGGGCCTGTGTTGCTGGCTAGTTCTTATTTAAGTGGATTTACCTGGCACTTACTATGAGCACAATAAAATTAATAAGTGAATTAAATACATTTTATTCATCCATTAAAATAGTTGTTCTTCATTGCTGAATTAAGTTTTGCAAGATAAATCGATAGCACTATAATCACTCAATTGCAGAGCAGAGTTTACTGGGTGTTTGAATTACCCTCTCACTTGCAAGTCTCTTAATCACTTTTTAACTGTTATTACATATAGTGGAAAAGGCTTAAAAGTGGGGAACCATTTTTCTATCATGTTCCATAGTTCCTGGGTCACCTTGAATCAAACATCTGGCATTTGATAGCATGAGTGAGATCTATGAGTTTTATTGATCGTGTCTGAACTTTGCTATAGGAGAAACCTAAGTGATTTAGTGCCAGGAGCCAGTGTCCTATGTACTGAGTTCCCTGTAAGATCAGGAAAGGATTCTTCTGGACTCAGTCTTATTCCCTGGCTGAGGACTTTATTTGATCACACTATTTCTGCTTATGTGTGAGAGTGAAATGTTGTACAATTGCACTTTTTCACTTTTTTTTTTTTTTTCTTTCCTCTGTAGCTTCCAATAGCTATTAACAAAACTTCGCAGATAGATTAATAAAAAATGAGCTTTCTTCAGTGCTCCATCCCCATTTCTAGATGCGGGACCCAGGAATATTCCTGCCCCTTTTGCTCTCTCATTCAGTGTTGCTGGCTGACACTGTGTGCCCCACGATCTTTGTACTCAGGCTTTACAATAGAATATTGCAGAACGTACAGGTAGACAAGGTCTGTGTTCTTCTTGGGGTCGATTTTCTCCCTCTCTTGTGCCTGTTTGCTAATATCTGACATTAAGTTTTAAGAAGGTACCTAAAGTCTGGGGGGATGCACTGGAATTTGTGCGATTTTCCAGTTGCTGTGAACATGGGAAACATATATCTGAGCAGAACTGAGGTCACTGATTGGAACAGAATGAAAATGCAGCTGATGCAAAAGTGTTTGCTAGGTGTGTAATGGGTAAGCCTCTTTAAATGCTGAATTTCAGGAAGTGGTTTGTTTCATTATCTGATCTCTTGTGCTTATACCAGTTAAACTGTAATAACTGACAAGTCATGTAAAGTACCAGGAGTGAACACTAGTAACAGATGTCACCTGCTGTACAAAATAGAAGTCAGGAGTGAATGATAATGTCATATTTTTTAATCAGACCTGCAGGCGCAGGGCAGAGACATCACTGACAAGGCTGAAATATTAAACCTTGGCCTTTTAAAGTGAATGGGCTGGGACAACATTCTCCTTCCTTGCTGCCTTGGTCTGCAGAGCATTTTAATTGATTTTATTGCCTGGGTATCAGACTTCCACAGTGTTGGTGTTAGGACTATGTTGATTTAGGCTTACAGTACTCACTTTTGCTTTTATAGGCAGAAAGGAAGGAAGTAGCTTATATTTATCACTATATACATATAGGCGCATATACGTTAGAGTCTTACTGTGTCCTTGCCTCTGCCTTTTAGAACCATCTTTTGGCCCCATGGTGCAGTAGCAGTACAGCTGTCAGTGCAGAAGCACAGCAGCACGCTCATTTGAGGAATGGAAGAGACACAACACTTATTTTGCAACTTTAGAACTTTTGGTGCTGCAAACAAGCAGACCTTTTTGCGTAAGAACTGGCAGGTCGTCACAGTCATAATCCAAGACGTAAATGGAGACATCACTCCTGTAGAATGTCTATCCTGAGACTAAAAAGGAAATGTAGGCTATTATTTATTTATTTTGAATAACTAAGAAAAAAAAAAATCAAGGAACAAGGAAATAATGTCCTTGTCTTCCCCTCCACCCTTCCCCACAGTGTATTCTGTGGGTATTTTTATGTGAAAGTATTAAGGAAGGTATAGTTTTGTTTTGGTTTTTTAATAGTTGTAATTAAACATAAGAACTGATGGAATTTTAGCAGTAACAGTTCCAACCTTTTCCTTATTCTACTGCAAAATTAAGAATAATCTCCTCTTTTTTTCCAGATTGCTCTACCTCATGGTTACTGTCATAAAAGAATAGAAACATAATCATGAGTACAGTGAAAATGAAACTAAAAAATGAGTCAGGCTTTTTTTTGTTTGTTTGTTTGTTTTTCCTGAAGCTGCCCTCTCCTGGCATGCACCGCACATCTCTGTTCAGCTCACAGCAGTCAAGTAAGCAGAGCGGTCCCGAGAGAAGCTCAGTTCCATTAGTAGCATATTTCCATTGTACATATAAGTACAGACAGAAAGGCTTTCTGAGAACATCCATTTTCATGCAGTTTAGCGTAAGGACAGTGAAGGACAACACAAAAATATTTAAGGATATAACACTGGGCTAGCATAGAGATTTGTAAAAAGAGCATATCAGAAATACAGATACGTGAAGGTAGAACTGTTACGGACATTTTGTAGACCTGTGTTCCTGTACTGTATACCTGTATTTCTTCTCAATCCTCAAGAGAAATCAACACTGTTGCCTTTGAGGTGTCACTGTGGCACATCGATATGGTGCAGTACAGTAGTACGTTTTCCTCACCTGTTTCAAACCCTTAACAAAAGGCTACAAAAGCTTCGAGTAAGGGGACTGATATCATGAATACCAAGGAAACTAATAGTCCTTGATACATATCATCTCACAATTGGATTTTGGGGTTTCAGAAAAAATCAGAGTAACAATTCAATGTCTTTAATCTCCGACAAAGCTAATTAAATCATTACACATACTTGAGAAGCATGATATGTCATAGAAAAGTGCTATGGCTGTTCTAATATTCATATGTATTTTGTATAATATGTTAAGAATGATGTACACTCAAAAAAAGAAAAAAAAGGGAAATGAAATGCACTGTATAATCAGTCTTTCTTCCCTAATTTAAGTCTTCCACCTAATTATTAGACATGAAAAGTTGCATTAAGGCTGGAATGCTACTAAGATAACGTTGGAGAAAGTGCAATGATGACACAAGAAATATGCTGAAACTAATGTTGAAGGAGTAATGTAGCATTATCAGGATGGGAAAGGGTTCCTCCAAAGCCAATTAAGTAGAAGATAGTGAAAAGCCTAAATAAAGACTGAAACAAAAGAGGTTCCACTCTTGCACGCCCTTCCAGGCACAAGCACCAGAATGAGCGGTGGCCGAGGAATCTGCCCAGCAATCATGCCCCAAGGCAGGGGGCCCTGAGAGCTCTCACCAGCAGCAGGGCACTACCATGCATGTGTCTAGATGTTGTGTCCAAGCTCTCTTGCAACAACAGGGAGAACACACAATGCCAGTGCTCACATTCTCCTCATTTCTCCAGGTTTCTTCGTAGGCTGGTGACCATGGGCCAAGTCTGGATATGCCTCTTTGTTGCCTTTTGGAGCCAACAGTGAGTAGTGTTTCCGTCCTGTCTGTGGTGTTGTGCCAAGGTGGTGCTGCTCCAAGGCTTCTTTCGAAACTTCACTAAGTTAAGGCGGACTGTAATAGAGCAAGGACTTGTGCACAGCCACAAGAAAAGAAGCATTTATTACTCACTTATATTAGTCTCTCAGCCTGATTCACCATAGCCAGGTACTAAATATTATTCTACACATGCTTCAGGTTCACAGGTAAGTTGCTGTTTTACAAAATTTGTATGCCTTGTTGCCCTATCAGTTGCAGAGGAATCAGGGTGCAGGCATCCCCTTCTCTTCAGGCAGGAGATCCTGAGCTCCGTCCAGCTCTCTGGAGCAGGGCCCACCACACTGTGTAGGATGGTGTTAGTCTTTCATAATTCCCCAAAAAAGCAGCAGCTAAAACCAAGCTCAAGCCTGCCTTTCCTTTTATCCAGCCAGGCTCCAGTGTTCTTTTACAATTGTTTTGTTCTTATTTCTTATCACTATATTTGCCTGTAGTACTGCCAGAGTCGAGGCTTTCTGCGGTGTCATCTCATTTTTTTGTCACTGTATTTTCACACAGCAGTGCAGTGTGGAGCCTCAGGCACCAGACCTCCCCAGTGCTTGCCACCTGATGGGACACAGCATTGCATCCTCCTGTAGTAAGGACTGGCTTACCCAAGAGGCCCACTCTTGACTGCAGGGAAAGCATGGGAAGAGTGATGCTGTTGTAGGATGAATTATGTTGTAGGATTAGGATGAATTATGGTGTAGGATGATTCATCTTGTTTAAGTAGAGCAGATGTCACCTGTATCTTGGTAGGATGGGAGGAAACTTATCAGTAGACCAGACAGTGTTATCAGTAGAACAGACAGCATTCTTTAACCAAGGACAACCTGGAGCTTCTCATTAAAACCAAGATGTTTTTTACACATTGCAAACTTGGCAGGAAAACCCAAGGCCCATGCATCCTTAAGTGAATTGTCTTCATTTTAATAGTACAAATCATACCCACAGGTCAAAAAGACTTGCCCAGGTGAAGACCCTCCCATAGAGAATGTGAAATAGTGGACATAATGGTAAGAATCATTATAATTGTATGTAAATCACTAACTAATCAATGCAAGAGAGTTGTACTTGGGGGGTTACTGAGTATGTAAATATGGTTTAGAAAGTTGGAAGGATGTGTTCCATTTGTGGTAAATCACCAAACACCTGGGCTTGCGCCACTCTGAAATAAAGGAGTAAAATGTGACTATTGGTTCATTGCACCAATTGCAGCCACTTTTCAGACAACAATACTAAACAACCCAAATAGTGATAGAGAAATTCAGAACTCTGCTATGGGTTTGTGCATGTTTCTCAGTCTGGAATAGCCAAGAAGAAGGAATTTATAGATCAAGGGCAAAAGTGCTGAAAACCCAGAATGTTAAAAGGGAAATAAAAACTAGTGCCATCAGTTCCCATAGGAGGGGATGTAACAAAAGGATACATATCATACCTACCAAAACATTAATTTCTGCTTAAAAATTGCAAATTGTGTAACTAAAATCAGAAGGATCAAACTAAATATAATGTGAGAGAAGGTGGACAAAAAGGAAATAGTATGTTGCATGTAAGAATGATATGGTCAACACACAGGCATTGATGTGTCAGCCTCATCTGTATGAGATGGAAGGACACTGTGCTGCCTCCTTCAGAGAGTCTGCAGTGAAAGAAGCAAAGTGTTGTATCTGAACTTCATAACCAGATCAACCAGACACAGAGAGCAAAATATGAGATCAAATATGGGTAATGTGTTTCCCTTCCAGTGATAATAGGACAACACTTACGTATGTACCGTACCCGTCAGGATACCAGAGGGATCAGTTTTGCACACACAGTTGTGAGGAAGACAGGAAATTGAGCGGTGCGTCTTGCATGGAGGCAGTCCAGGGTGATTCCATCTCTGCTCAGAGAATGACTGATTTTCCCAGCAGCGGCTGCTTTTCTCTTTAACTTGTATCCTGTTTATCTGTAGACCACCCATCAAGGTAGTAAACAGTCCTCATGCATATTGGCTAATCAAGATAACATGGTTTATTTACTTCAGATGCCGGCTAAAACTCTTTTAGGATGTGGCATCTGTGTGGTGTTTTTCCAGGTGTGGCTCAAGATAACCCTACCACACTCTTTGTCTTGTATACATTCTTAGAGTTCCCAGATTTCAGAGATTTCCTGGATATTCACATTACACAACAATACGATAAAACCGAATGCATACAACATACATGTTGTATGTGCACATAGAACAATGGTAAAAACAACATACCTATGTTTTAAAATGAATCTTAATCTATTTGTTATCAACATCTATTTGTAGCAATGTGATTGGTAAATATTTGTATTTGCTTGTTTTCAGGTTTCCTGTGCCGGTACAGCTTATAACATGTATGGTCCTGTCATGAAATGAGATGGGAGGCAGAAGGATACATCCACTATTTACCTGGATGATAAGGGTGCAGTGCCAAAACACAGAGCTGTATTAATGTCTGGTACAAGGTACCAGACTCTCCAAAATTCGTGGAAGACAAGAAACTTTTGGTCAATGTATAAAAGATGAGCAAACATAGCACATAGCTCTTGTTGGTCACGGCCACATAGCTTGTGTTGTTCTTGCCAGAGGCATAAGGCATTAATATCTTGCTGAGACAGATGTGTTAGTGTCTTGAAGCTGGCCAAGAGTTGGCCAGTGTAACAAACTTCCATTTGTTCCTGGTGAAGAAAGATCAGTATTGGAATTTTCTGGCCAGTGACCCAACAGCACTGAGATCCCTAAGAGCACAGAGCTACTCTATCTCTGGTGCAGGATATATGTGACAATTCAAGAAATAGAGGAAAGAATGACTCTTTTTTTTCCATTATTGTTTTTATTTTTGGTATTTGAGAGTCCTTTGCAACATACTTCATTCGAAGCAACTGTTACTATAAGCTTCTTGCCTCTACTATTGTTTTTGTAGAGATTTCTCGCAAGTGCTTATGGTGCAATAAGCATTTGGAATTACAGTGTTTTCCAACAGATCTAGAACTATTCTCTATAGTAAAGTGAGTAAGATGAAAAAAAAAATGTTTTTTTTTTTCTCACTTCATGTTTTACAAAAGTCATGAAAGAAGAGACAAAGAGGAACACAAACACAAAAGTGAGTTAACCCCACCCTTTTTGGCCGATCGCACCTGTAGTAGTTCTAGTCACAAGAAGAAAAAGACTGATTGAGATAAATTGCAGGGACTGTGGAGAATGTGACTTTGCTATGACTGATAGGTGCCTAGTGAGAATTTTCTGAATAATCGTGGGGTTTTCGATAATGCTTTACTTTGAAATGCATTCAGTCATTCAAGACTTAGGGTTGATTGCCTCCAATCTGACCCACTTTTGTGAAGAAATCTCTGTTCTTTCGGGGGCACTTTTTGTAATCACCTGTCCACATGAAAAAAGAGAAGTCAGTATGGACTACACTTTTTTTTTTTTTTTAATCAAATGACCATACCTAAGCTATTTATTCAGCTCCTTCCTTAGTTAGAGGAACTTCTGATTTTTTTTATTCCTATTCAAAAAGGTTTGCGATTTTTTTCCTTTCTGATAAGCCTCAAAGTCTAGAATAACATACTTGTAGCTGTCACTTTGTATCTGAAAACAGTAGAAGAAATATTACTACCTGTCTACTTCAGCAGAATGAAGTCTTCGTACTCTTCTTTCCCTTAACCTAATGAATTTAAGGCAGTATTTTCCAAGATTATGCCACCAGCTCACAAAAAGGGAAAAGTTATGGGCAGATAGAGCTCATGCCAAGTCCTTGCAGTGTGAAGAACTGCATCCACTTTGGTTTCTGAGAGAGATCTGTAGTTTAGGTCCCTATAGCAAAGGGAGATCTTAGCTTCTGAGTTCTTATAGCTTCTTCAAAGGCTCACCAGGGATTTGGGTGGTTTTCCCTCATGTCACTTCATATATGGTCTCTGCACATTTTGCTTCTATCCAAGAAAAGGATAATTTTCTGGATTTCTATACACTGTAAGGGGCTTTTGTGCATATTTCTTTGGGTGGGTATATTGTTTACTGAAATGCTACCTCCAGCGCTTTTTAGGTGGGGAAGATCTCAGCAGAAAATTTTGTATTAACCTTGTCCATAGGTGTGTGCAAGTATATAATGAAATGAATTTAAAGGGAGCAACATCATACAAAACAAGAGAAGTACAACATATTCACTGTTGGGGTAATTCTAATGATATGAGAATATTTATTCTACACTGACAATGAAACCCAGCCTGGTCCCCATGCAGGCACAGAGTGGTAGGAGACATGTCCTGGCCAAATGACTTCCAGCTAGAGACTACTCAAATTCACTGTGCACTCCAGGCTCCCGTGAGGATTATTGCTACTGCCACCTCCTACACTGTTTCTGGAAAAGCAGGGGAATAGGTAAGACTGTGACTTGACAAGATGATTGCTGACAATCATGTTACACTTATGACAGAATAAATGAATTTGAAAAGACATTCCCTATTTGCTGTGAACAACCACTTCTATAATATTATGTCTTTGTGGTGTGAATTAATGTTCTTAGCTATGCATTCTTAGTTTTATTTGCTGCAAACTTCTAAACTAGCATTGCACTGTTTTTATTTTTTTTCCTACTGTAAAACTAGTGAGTTATTCATTCGCAAAACTATTTGATGGGTTCAGTCCAGCAAGCAGTCATGGGAGTGTTTCTTCGTAATCAGAAAAATGGAGCTGAAAGCCACTTTACCTTTCAGGTGAACCTGAAGATATCAGTTCTCTTGGCTGAGGAATTAGATGGGAGGAATTCATTTCCTTCCTTCCTTCCTTCCTTTCTTTCTCCCTCCTTCCCTCCCTCCCCAGTCTGATGTTTACTTAGAAATGTTTCCTCCTCTGTTGAAAATGCTTTCCTCTTACAGTGTGGATTGAAATGCAGCTTCTTCTGTTTTCCTGTCTGATACATTCCTGGAGTTCCAAATACTCTGGGAGGTTCAGCTTGTTGCTATTTTGTTTTAATAGCAAGTTTCAAAATGAACATGGACTCAGTTACTGTGGGAAAATTGCTTGATAAGGAGGAAATCAGAGAAGGCTGGGAAAATTAGAGAAAAACTAGGGCCTAACAGAAGTTATTGCATTACAGAAACCTTTCTGAGAGAAAGTTGCCACTTCCAGGATGGTTGGTGTGCATAGACTCTACTCCTCCACAGTGCCCTAGGCAACACAACCTACAACCTAGCACCTGCAAAGAGGAGTATGGAGCATGGAGCGGGGTAGAGACACCGCAACCGGCTCTGTTGTTCTCCCTGCGGAAAAGGGAACCTGGTGGTGCCATGCAGCTGATGATGAGCTCTGTATTTCTATTAACCCATATCTTTGAGAGAAAAGCAAGAGAATTTTACACCAGTTAATAACAAAAGTATGGATGCCTAGAGTCACTCAAGCTCCATTTAAATGTAAAGAAAAAGTGCAAAAGGTGAAGAAAGGAGGGGAGAAGCTGGGGAAGACTCCATGATAACTTCTAGGATCGGTCAACAGGCTGGACCTGTCTCCGTAGGGGCGCCTACTGAGTAAGAACTTTTTCTATGTGTGCTGAATGACTAACTCACACTAGCAGCTATTAGTGATCATAGTTCTGTTGTGTGTTGTTTTAAGCTTGTTTTTGCAGTCAGTGTGCTATCACCTGCAATCTCTGAATCTTATCTTGTCACACACTTGCATTTTGTATAATAAAATCTTCAGTTTTGTTTATCTCTCTGGATATTAGAATAATTGAAATAAGAGATTTAACTCAGTGACACTATCATTGGGGGTCCCTGAATAGGCTGGTCAAGTCACCCTCCCATATGATGCGTTGTCTGGTAGGGTTCTCCTAAACAGGACATGGACAGGCTGGTCAGGGACAAGGGTCTCCTCTTTCTTGGGATACTGACAGGCTGATCAAATAAAAAGGGTTCAAGGACACCTCCTCAAAACAGGAATTTCTCTACTACACTGTGGGATTCTTAGTTAGCTGTTATGCACAAACGCGCAATAACTACTCACCCAAAAAGGTGACAGAGGGCCCTCAACCTCAAGGAGACTCCTCAGGCCGCGTTCCAATCCCGGGGAAGAGTTCTCCACTGCAGACCTGCTGCTTTCAAGGAGAATCTAGCTCCAACTTGGAAAGCCCTGGATTAGTTTTATACCCTAGTTAAAGCAGGATGTGGTCAACATGTTCCAAACAAACTGTTGTTTTGTGGGACAAGCGCCGTTTGTGATTAGATACACAGCTGGTAACCACTTCCCCTATATTGAGACGGTTGATGTGCTCCCGTTTTCTGGTAAAAGGGTCACATATCTCTTGTGGTTGGCTTGCACTTGCGTGCCCAGAGTTGTTGACAAAAATCCCATCTTCTGCAAGGGAAAGGGGCTGAAGTGCACCTACCTTAGACACTGACAGGCTAATCAAACAAAAAGGGTTCGAGGAAATCCCCCTTTTATTGTGACGGTTGCATTTAGTGAAGAATGAAGGCTCTGTGGTTAGAGGGATGTAGATTCATGTAGAAGTAACACTGTATTCCTTGTATGGGAACTTGGCTAGTAACCAAAGACATGAACAAAACCGTATATAAGAAACCTCCAAACTCTTTTTAATGGGTTATGTAAAGTTAATATAACTTTTGTTTCCAAAAGCCATTGGAATAAGGCCTCATTTCAAATGAGTCTAAAATTGGTTGCTTTGTACTTTCACAGTAACCTAAGCAGTATTCCATAAGAGGGAAAGAGCTTTGTAACATCACTTGATTAACCATTGAAGATTTTGTCATCTTGACTAAATAGTCCCTTCTATGATGCTATGAAACTGATAAGATATACTTTTCAATGAATGTTGTTAAGTTTATACATGTGTGTGCACGCATGTGAATAGTGATACATACACAAGATATGATCTTGAAGAAACCGATGGCCCACAAAAGACTTCCAGTTGCAATTGTGGCACAGATGTCACTTAAAGTGAAAACACAAACAAAATACTGTCGAGTGATAATCCCATGTTCTGAAAATAGACAGAGACCCACCTGTGCTTTGGCTGGATTTTTAGCAATTTGAGATGGCTTGACTAACTGTCTTGATGGTCTTACACAGACAGCTTAACAAGACAAATACATTACTATTTATCTATGGGCATGGACTTCTCTAAATCCACATATTTTACTCTTAAAATGTGTCACAGTTTTATCTTTGTGTTTCAGAAATTTAACTTGAGAAAGTCCTATTCATCTGCCTTTTGTGCTTATTTTCCCACAGGATCATACAATGCATCGTTGGGATAGGTTCTTCATTTGGCATAGAGACCATGATTCTAGAGCTGTTTGAAAACTTGCCTATTATTTACATGAAATAATGAAGGACTGTGAGAGGACTGTTTATGTGTATAAGTTTTAACTAAAGCACTGGGTTATGGTGCACAAATACACGAATACTTCAGAAGGATGGCTAGATTGATAAACACAGCTAGCATTAAAAGAAAATAGGTGTTCTATGTTTAAATTGTTAGCCTGTTAGCTCATTTCTGTTATCTGCCTAAATGTTCTTTGCTGCATGGCCAAAATGTCCTGCTACTCCTATACTGATTTGTAATATTTTGATGGCAGCGTCTCCCCAGCTATCTTCAATGATAACATGCATCCAAAAAAATCCTTTGGGATTTTATTAGTTTGCTCCATGAGATTTAAGTGAATCATAACTTTGCTGTGCAACCTTGCTTCTGTATCCTTTTTTTCTTTTTTTTTTTTCTTCTTTTATTCCTTTACCTTGAGTTTTGAGATAGCTTATTACAAGACTACTTGAGTTAGAAAGCCTTTAATGAGCTGCTCACATTCTGGCAAAAGAAGAGCTATTCACTCTTTAAACATTACGGCCAGCATCACAGTTATCTCTGACACCTGTAGGAGCTGAGCTCAGTAATACTGCTGTCCAAAAAGCAGCTTCGCTGCCCAGTGTGCAATGAACCAATAACCACACGCTCAGGAGAGACATTTGCTCCTATTTTTTTGGAGTTGGGCAGGGCTGAGTGCTCTGTGGTTTCCCACAAATCAGGTGCACACTTTCCAAACGTATGTATTTAAACCATATTTAAACACTCAGTACCTTCCCAAGAACATCCTTCTCGCATTGACTGGTTAGTAATTCACATACAATTATAATGTTGCTTACTCATCTTACGCATTCTCAGGGGAAGGATCTTCACCTGGTGAGCGTCTTTTTGACCTAAGGGCATGATTTTTAGTATTATAATGAAGACAATTCACTTAAGGATGCATGGGCCTTGGGTTTTCCTGCCAAGTTTGCAATGTGTAAAAAACATGTTGATTTTAATGAGCAGCTCCTGTTGTCCTTGGTTAAAGAATGCTAACTGTCTGCTCTGCCTGGTCTACTGATAAGTTTCCTCCCATCCTACCAAGATACAGGGGACATCTGTTCTACTTAGTTTTAAACAAGGTGAATCATCCAACAACAATTCATACTAATCCTACAACAATCTGTGCCACCTCAGATGCAGAGCTGTCCCACTGAATCCTCAGAGCTCTCCCTTTTTCCAGCAGATAATCAATACAAATGCTCCCATCCAAGCATTTTGTAGGTGTACTCATTTCCCCTTCAACAAGGTATGTCTCCAGAACAGTGTTGTCAGGATTTTCATAGTCTCTCATTTCTTGAATACTTATTTGTAACCGGATCCATGTAGCCAATGCATGGGAGCTGTGTGGTGGGTTTATGTTCCCTTGCATTTTGAAGAAGGAATTACCTGGATCTGGTCTATTGACAATCCTGTATTGCTGGGACAGAGTAAAAAGATCCACACAATCAGTGCAACCTACACATCAGCTGTGGTTTCAAAAGCAAATAAAATAGTAGAATTGAGGTGGGTGTCATTTATCATTCCTTATCCCCCTCTCCCTCATCCCTATACCTCCTCTTCCAGATCCACTGGGAACCAAAGGACACTAGATAAATAACCTAGCTCGGGCATGTAATCTTTGCTGCCAAAAGTATGCTTCTGTATATTAAAGCAACTTCCCACACTAGATTTTGAAGTTTTCACTGATAGTTGTTAGCAAGCTCAAATGAAAGCAAGGCATATGTTTTGTTTCTCTCTACTTTTTAAAATATGAGTACAACTTTCTAGAGAAAAGAGGACTTTTCAATCAGAGGATTTACACATTTAAATGTTCATTCTTAGAGGTGCTGTCAGATGTGAAGATTTCATCAACTCTGGAGAATTCAGAGCAAATCTGTTGCGCTGGCGGAGTATTTTCTGCAGCTTCCATAGGCCTGGTCCCTCTGGTACAGAGCCGAGACAAACAAAATGCACATCAGAGAAACAGGACTGTGCTGTGAAAGAAAAGTGCTCCACAAGAAAGACACTTTTTTGCAGTGTCTTGGAAATTAAAAGAATGATGATATTCGAATGTGGACAAGTGAAGGATTTTTACTGCTGTTAAGAAGTCACTATACTTGTGAGAATGAAGGAACTTTCCTGAGGAAATGTGGAAGCAAAAGACTCCTAAATTTGGCTTTTATTCAGTGGAAAAACATTTTCCTGGTGACACTCTTGAGGACATTTCCTCATCTATAATCTTCTGTCTATTGCACTTGGGAAAGGTCACATTTTCATAGCAAAATGCCAACTCATCCAGTTTAGGAGTTTGAAAGTCAGCGGATTGACCTTGAACCAAACTGTTTTCACTGGGGAGATGATATGAAGTGTATCAATGATGGAAACATTGAGGCTCATTTTAACTCGAAAGGGCTAGCCAGTAATCCCCAGCACTGCTGATCCAGCAGGACTGCAGAAGCAGTCATTTCCAGCTGTTGACAAACAGCTGGGTGAGGAAACTTTTACCTTGGACACCCAGTCTAACTAAGCATTAGATGTGGCCCACATCACCTAGATTTATACTCATAAAGACTGTGTTCTAGTGGGTCACTGTGACAGAATTGCTTGAGAAAGGGGAACCTAGAGAAAAACTAGGGCCTAACAGAAGTTTTGGCATTGCAGAGGCTTTCTGGAGGTGAGAGACAGTTACCACTTCCAGGATGGTTGGTAGGTGCAGAATCTACTTCTCCACAACTCCCTTGGCAACACAGTCTGCCTAGCACATACTCCTAGCACATACTAATGAGAATAAATGAAGAGTGGAGCAGAAGGGAGATGCCGTGGCCAGAATTTGTTGGCTTCCCTGCAGAGGTGGTGACCTCCTGGTGCTGTGCAGATGATGAGTGAATGGAGGGTGGAGTGGAGTGAAGACACCGTGGCCAAACTCTCTTGTACTCCCTGCAGAGGTGGCTACCTGGTCATACCATGCGGCTGATAAGCCGCATAGGGTGATGTCTGGTGCTGGGCCAACAATGGTGGCAGAGCAGTCCCTTCTGAAGGACTTTGCTCAAACTTCTCCTCCTAATCTCACTATAATACCAACACACAACCCCATCCCAGAAGTTACCTGCTTCCAAGGAATGACCACTCCTCACTGAGCACGCTCTCTGGATTTTCAATTAACTCAGGAGACTTTTTAAACCAGTCAGTAACGAAAGTAAGTATGACTAGAGTCACTCAAGCTCCACCTAAATGTAAAAGAAAATATATAAAAGGTGAACTAAGGAGGGATATAGTAGGAAGAAGGCATGGGGAAAGGAGGAAGAAGAACTAAGGAAGAAGGAAGAGGAGAGAGGGAAGACTCCATCGTAACTTCTGGA
Source organism: Microcambeva ribeirae (assembly GCA_035222435.1). Lineage (NCBI taxonomy): Eukaryota > Metazoa > Chordata > Actinopteri > Siluriformes > Trichomycteridae > Microcambeva > Microcambeva ribeirae. The sequence continues at coordinate 7,668 of JAYECN011276860.1, read as the reverse complement.
TTAGCCTCAGGCTGAACCCCTTTCCTCCCCACAGGTCAGGACACTGCCTGAGGAGACTCCTCAAGACCGAGAGGCCTCTCCGATCTTCTGGGTGAGTGATGGTTGCGCATTTGTACACTAGGCACTAGCTAAGAACCCCACACTGTAGTAATGAATTTCCTGTACTGACACCTGAAACCTGTTATCTAAATGTTGCATTTGAATAAATTGTGCTATTAGTGAACTCGACTACTTGTTTTGAAGGCGATAGGATGAAACAGATGACAGACTGTTCATGAACCCGATACTACCAGAGTTGGGCCTATAGCTGATCATACTATTTGTGAACTCGATTCGCTGTTTGGAAGGCGATTGGACCTATAGTTGACACACTGTTTGTGAATCTGGTACTGCCAGAGTCAAGCTTATAGTTGATTACACTATTTGGGAACTCGATTCACTCCTAGGAAGGTGATCAGACGTGTGGTCGACAGACTGTTCGTGAATCCGGTACTGCCAGAGTCAGGCTTATAGTTACCTCAGCATTTGGTATCCCTGTTAAGAGATGACTCCAGCCACCCCCAGTCCCTCTAACCTTTGAGGACTGGCTGGAACACAAGGGGATTCATCTCTTGCCAAATTTGCCCCCTCCATCAAACCGCAACAGTCACAGAGAACAAAAAATCAAATCAAAACGAAACAACACAATAATTTTTTTCTGCTTCAGCAATGGCCAGAGAGTTATGTGCAAATGCTAGTGCATACTTGGAAATTCTGTTTAGAATCATCATAAGCGCAATGCATCAATCTCCACTTGATGCATAACTAAAGGAAAAGGTCATATGAACTGTTTTTACATTGATATTATATGCAAGTGCTTATGATGATTCTAAACAGAAATTTATGTTAACATGAAATTCCCATACTGCTTTGTGTCTGAGGCAGGAGCTAAATAACTTCATATAACCTCCTGTTTGTAAGGGAAAGCAGTTGCTCTATAGTCCAGAGGTTTATGACCAGCACATATTCTTAAGATAAAAAACAGCCTGCCATTTCCACCCCTCTGCATCACCACTTGCTCATCTACTCAGGGTTTTGTGCCTTATGGTTTATAACTGTTGTAATTTGCTTAAGTTATGTGGTTAAAGTGGATGCTTTGTGGTTAAACTTGCCTGTGACAAACACCATAAGATTAGTCAAACAAAATGAAAGAACCTGTTATAAATGTGTTACATGTGCATAAATGTGCATATGTGCATAAAGGATTGTTTTAAAACCCCAAAGAGGTGCAGGAAATCTGCAGAAGTAATGGTCAAAGCAGGAAGGTAGCTGTGCTAAGTCATATAGCATTGTGCCCCAGGCAGGTTTTAATCTGATAACCCTGAAAATCCTCCCGACAAGCAATAAATGAGAAAAAAAAAAAAAAAAAGAAAGAAAAAAAAGAGTCCAATGCTCCAAAACTTGATTAGTCAGATGAGTCAGCTTTAATAAACCAAAACAGAACACAGATTCCTCTTCAAACACCAGAACCATGGTCATTGCCATGAGATTCACATCACTTCTGTAAGGCCACTGGGAACTACAGCAAGAAAAAAATAATTATTTAGTTGTCTTTGTGGATGTCATTAATCAGCTTGATTGAAACTTCTAGAAAAGGCTGTCATACAGCTTTCTGTCTGTATCTCCCAGAAAACCTAATTTCCAGAGAAGGCACTTTAAATACCATATAATCCAATCACACATAAAATGCAGGGTATAAAACACTTCTCTGGCACAAGATTATCCCTAAGGTAATGGGAACATAGAGAAATCCAATAAAGCCATTAGAGAAACCCTAAGGAAAGAATTAACATTTAAATTATCATAGATCCTAAAGATGGAGCCTCTAAACAGGCCTCCCTCAGCCAAGTTCAGGCTACTCAAACCAATGAGTAAACAGAAAGGCACCCTTTCAGAGAGCTGTCCTATTCCTGAAGGCCAGAGACTGACCTCTTCGCAGATCACCCTGCAGATAAACTTGGGTGCAGACTGACGAATGTAAGGCATGATGCCGTTCAGCATTTAAATAAAAAATGAAGTATGTTAAAGCAGGTTTTTTACAGAAAAAGGACATATCTATAAATTCTTTCTCAATTTATCTCTAGCCAAAGGTGAAACACTATCAGCCTGGTTTTGGGACAATGTATTTCCATCAAACTATAATGGCAATCAGGGCATTACATGTGAAAATTATGGAAAACCAAGAGACAAGCTGAAGAAATAGCAACTTGGACTGTTATGACTGATCATCCAGAGTTTGTTTTCACTCTTTTTTCAATATGAAATTTTATGTAAGTTTTCAAATTTTCTATATTTTTGTGCATGACACACATGTTCTTCATGTATATGAGCTAAGAAAACTGTAGGGTTACTTCTAGGGTATTTCATAAGCTTCAGCTCTTATGACATTATATGCTAAGTTGATGGATTCACAAATGTTTGAATATGTATTGGCATGTTTTATGACAGTGTAAATTACCCTAGATTGAAAGAATTTTTATTAAAAATATATAAAAAAATGGAAAGCTTAATAAGTGAGAAATGTCATTGTGGCCAATGTGAACAGAGAGCTGAGTCAGCGAGGGCAAGAAGCTCCTGCTTCCCCCACTCACTGGTCCAGAGAGACAAACAGGAAACCTGGCATTCCCAAACAAAGAGGAAGGAAATTCTGGGCAGCCAGCTGAAAGAGCCAGCGTCGAGCTGTACACAGACCTTCCACATGGACATCACGGAAGCAAGGGATGATTTGGACTGAGCTACCCTCATCTACCTCTAAAAAAAGCAAACAGTAGTGGGCAAGTAGAGGGCATTCCAAAGAAATAGCAAACTCCTCACTTAGAGAGGGTGCCTACACTGACAGAGACAAGTAGCACAGACTCAGAGATTAGTGAGTGATTTTCTTTGGCCCTCTGATAGTCTAATGTTAATGCACTTATAATTCAGCTTTTTGCATAAATGGCTGACTTAGTTATATGATACCTTGAGGTGGTCTGTGTACTCAGGGGAAGGATTCAAAAGAATTGTAACAATTCGAAGTAAGAGATGGGAATGGCTTTTCTACAGTGAATCCAGCTAGAGCTTGTTTGACTGTGGAACAAACAAGTGAAACTATAAATTTATCTATATAAATTATATCAGTGATTGACCATATACAAAAACTTGAAACTCTAATTCTGCAGATTAACTCAAAACTTTTATATGGAATGTATGCAGACTTTTGCAACAAAAATACCCAGGTTGTTCTGAATGAAGTGGGAATGGAAATGTGTGTGGGCACGTGAACACATCCTAGGAACCAGTTTAAAAAGGTCTAAAGTAATGGTTTGTGCTGTTACCAAGTAACATCAAGTCAGCAGTTCGACTGAGTCATGGTGTGATCTAAGCACAGATTGGATTCATTCAATAGCCAGATAGCAAGAAAATGAAGCTGTAAGATAAGCTGACAGCAAGATAAATTAACTCCAGGAACCAGCAAATACCTAGATAGGGAAAACAAATGGACAGCAAGTGAGTCAGCAGTGTTGCCCAAGACTCACAAAAGGTAAAACACAATACTGTGTCAAAAGATCACAGTAACCATTAACACCTAAAGGATATATAAGGCACATCCAAAAGCAGTTTGCTCTCAGCAGTGAGGACCTTGAGACACGTGGAGAGCATTCGAGTTCCCTTGTCCTACTTGTCATGCACAAGTAATCCTGGCCAGACTAGTTAGACACACACTATATGGTCTGGTAGTGAATTTTGTTGCATTAACTGCTACCTTGGTTGGCAGAGAGTCCAAAGTGCGTCAGTTAACGGAAAGCTTTCTGCAGTTACCACTTGACTGTAAAACAAAACCAACTAGATTCATTCATTGGAAACAAACAAACAAACAAACAAACAAACAAACAAGTATAAACCACTCAGAATAACGGACAATTTAGAGAGAGGAAAAAAAAAAGACAATTTTGATAAAGTGGAATGGAACAGGATTGGAGCCATAATGTGCCCGGAGAAGGAGACAAAAAGGAGTAATCATTGAAGTTAACTCAGGAAAAAGTGGGACAAGATCGAAAGAAAAAAGATCACAATGTCAACTCCCGAAGTACCAAAGTACCCTGAAGAGCGAAGGGCACATCAAGAACATTTCTGTCTTTTCTGTGTCCTTTGTCACAAGGGTCCCTGACACATTCAGCAGTGGGTCCACATTCTTTCTACCCTTTCTTTTATTACTATGTATTTAAAGAAGTCTTTCTTGTTGTCCTGTCTTCTCTCACCTTCCTAGCCCTATTCCTGCATACTCAATGTCCCTATATTCTCCCAGGTTACTCGTCTCTGCTTTCACCTTCTGTAGACTTCCTGCTTATGTCTGAGATTTGCCAGGAGATGCTTGTTCCTCCTGCCTCTCTTGATCCTTTCTTACTCATTGTGATAGACCTTTCTTGAGCTTGAAGGCAGTGATCCTTGAATATCAACGGGCTTTGTTGGGTCCTTCTTCCTGTTAGGGCCCTATCACATAAGACCCTTCCAAGCAGGCCCCTGAAGATGCCAGAGTCTGCTCTCCTGATGTCTAGGTCTGTAATTCTGCTTTTAGCCTTGCTCCCTCCTCTCAGGGTAGAGAAACAGCATATCTGATAACACAGTTGCTGAAGAAGGAAAGAGAGTATGAGACCCAAAACAGAAAGAGACCCCAAGACAACTAAAATTGGCAACTTTGCAGTCTCCAAGGCTAAAAATGCCAGATTTGAGACATCCTTTTTAACCATCATGCCAGCAGCACTGGCAAGAGTCTTGTCACAAAAACATCAAAAGGCAAGCTGATCCCAGCTACAAATCCAGCAAACACTCAGCACTAGAGTCAGATGATTCAGCCCATGTTTGGAAATATCTGGCAGCTCTTTGGACAGAATGAAAATTTGAAGTATGTATGGACAGAGCCCTAAAATCCTCTTTAATGTATAGATTATAAGGATCATTGGCAGGAAATAGTTTTTAAGACTTGTATTGCCTGACCCGTCAAATATCTCTGAATTTTTAAACAAACCTGATCTCTGGGCCCATTGCTGCATCCATATTACAATGGGCTTCAAGCAAAGGTAATGAGACCAAACACAACCATCAGTGGTGTATTTCATTTTAATAAGAACATGAAACTGAACTAAGTAGCACAGCAGAATATCAGTGATCTATGTAACAGTTTCAGCAAAGCATTTTTATTAGCTCAGTTACAATGGTACTAATATTAATAGTCCTATTTATCCAATTATTACAAGAAAAGGTTACAGAGTTAACACTGATGTGCATGCACTTTCTAGAACTATCCCTTTTGTCTGGTGTTATGCTCACTCTTCCACTGCCTCTCTGGCTCCTGAGGTTAACAGTTATCCCCAAAAAGGAAGAGAATTATGATAAGTCATGAGTAGGTCATGTTCTTTACTGGGAGGATTTTGATGATGATGGTGTTCCTTGCTTGGGTTTATTTTTATATGTTTTCTCAAGGGCTGCATCATGGTCTTTCTTTATTGCTTCACAATTTCTTCTTATAGTTAAATTCAGTATACATGGTATATTTTATATTATGTCAGATACTTGCTCTTTGTTCTCTTTGTTATCCTAAGAACAGTTTCACCAGCTTCCAAGGCTGCATTCCTTTAGTGAACAGTAATTAACCACTGGTGATATATGTAACCCTGGGGCCTCTGGTATCACCTCGTGCCTGCGCTTTCAAGGCCCACGCTCTCCTCCCATGCAGCTACTCCTCTGCACTAGGGTCACGCGTAGTTCACTCTGCACAAAATAGCTCTTATTGTTACACGTGTAGTTACACAGAGACTTGACAAAACCCCATTTTGAGACAGTGCAAAATTAGATCAAAGCCTCTGGCCTGTTACCAGCGCTGGCGACACCATTTCCACTGAGCTACAAGGCTACCCAACCAGGATACAGTGTCCACACAGAACTTACATTTGTGACTCCATGTGTGTTACATTTATCAAGATATAATTCCTTGATAGCATAGCTATTTTTTGTTCTGATGTAATTTCATGTTCTTTAAAATAAAGTAGCCTGATAGCTTTGTCTGGATGTAGCATCCTAATATCTCAGCACATTCCAACATAGTCCTGTTCTAGGATCAATGACTAGATCATACATATTTTCTGGTTCTAAGGTTCCTGAAAATTTATCTTATACTTTAATGGCTTGAAATGGTATATGTATACAATACTTTTTCAACTACTTGCCATAACTATCTAATTACGGCATATTACTGGTATGTAATCTCTTTAAATCTCTTTCATTCTCTTTACATTATGAAGCTTACTAATGAGGAACCAAAATATGAAGTTGACATGGGGGCTGGGGATGTTGATGTTCTTTGTATTTCAGAATGCTGGGGACCACATTGCTACTGAAGCAGGCTTTTGATTGGAAGGAAATGGGCTATATGTGGATTAAAAAAAGAAACTAAGCTGACTTGGAAATGTTATTCAAGCTCCAATTTGGTGAAAATCAGAGTAATTTAGAGTAATTATAATGGAACCTGGACCTCTAGATAGGCCTACACACAAGAACAGAAATCACCAGAGACAGATTAAATTGAGTGTGAGATCCCAGACATAGCTAAAATGAAATGAGGAACTGGATGCGTTTACTTCACAGCATCTTTGTTTTTGAACATCACCATGTGTAGGCACCCACACCCCCCCCCTCAGAAAGTCCATCCTTCTGTGGTTTTTACTTGATTTACATGTCGTTCTCCATTCTCTCTTTTCATGAACCCATCCTGTCATCACCTCCGCACCTCCTTTTCTCTGCCCAGACTGCTCCCCTAGAAAACAACCCTCCCTTAATAACTTTTTCCTCCCTGTTCTTCCCCACTCACCCCACCTGTGCTGGGCACACAGGCCCTGCCTCGCCTGCTAGGGCGGCCTGGAGAGGGACGTTTGCCTCTGTAGTGACGGGTTGTCAGACACTGAGGTCTTCGGTGATAGTTGGACCTCACAGTCCCCAAGCAACTTTTTTTTATCCCTTTTCCTTTAATTTGCATACCATTATATCCCTTAAGCTAATTGCTCATGCCCTGGTGAATCATAAATTGTACAAGTGGCCCAAAGATAATCTGAGGTGACCACTCACTGCAGCATCACCCTAAAGCTTCCCAGAGCTTAACGGCCCCGCTGTGATTTTGCCTGCCCCCCTGCCTCCAGAGTTAAATCAGCAATCAGCTAAACGTGCTAAGCTAGCCCTTCGCTGCTCCTGATCTCAGCAGAGGAAATGCTACATGTCCCTGCTGTGCTGGGAATACGGCTACTGCCTGCTCTGGGCGAAACAGTCCCCTTCGCCCTGCCGTCGCCCCCAGCAGGGCTGCGACCCCTTCGCCCTGGCGTCGCCCCCAGCAGGGCTGCGATTGCTCTGCGCGCGGCAGGAGCCGCGCGTGCCAAGAGCTGCCGCGAGCCGCTCCCCGGGGCCACGGCGCAGGCCCCGCGCGCTGTCGGCCGATAACCGGCCAGCAAGGAGCCCAGAGCGTAAGCGGGACGAGGCCAGACGGCCTCGCCTGGAGCCGGGCGCGGGAAAGGCCCGCGCCACCCGCCGAGGGCAGAAGATGGCGGCGGGGCGGGGCGGGGCGGGAGGAGCGCGCGCGCTGCGCCTCGCCCCGGGGCGGCGCTT
>JAYECN011276754.1:0-29683 GCA_035222435.1 Microcambeva ribeirae | reverse complement strand
AGATGTGTATAAAATTCTCCGTTTTGCAGGTGCAAAAGAAGACATGTAGTTGTCATCTTTACAATGCATTGTAACACGTTCAAGCTTTGTTTGTAACTGTTGACAGTTAAATAACATCTTTTGTGTTATAAAGTCATATGGGTTCTTAAAGAAACACTTAAAGGACGTAAAAGGATTACTAGTGGAAAGAAGAGGGTAAGCTGCAATTTCATGGGCACACTGTAATGCTTGTTAATTTGTGGCTGTTTTATACTATGAAGGAATTAAATGCAGGTGGGGGAAGTACTGTTCATAATAAATATTTGTTGTCAGATGAAAACAACCCTCTTCCTTGTCTTCTACCACAAAATGTTACTCTTTCATATATGCTAATATTGGTAGGGGCAGTGTCAAGTTTGGCTTTTGGTTTTTGTGGCCACAGAGAAACGTGGAATGGGTAAACAAAGAATCGTCAGACATTTTTGGTTACCTGTGTTTTATGAATAACAATTTCAACTCATTCTCTTAAATATGAATGAGTTAGATACTTGGCAATAGTTGCTTCATTTTTCTTCTATTTATTGTGGTAGAAACACCTCTGTTATGAGATACTAAGAGTGCCAAGGAGAAAGTGTACTTATTTTCCAGAGCCACTATGTTAGCCAGTCTTTTCTAGCCAGTGTGATGTAGAAATTGAAGATAGATTTCTCATAAATTAACTTGCTATTTTGAACTCATTGCAGACTTGTAAGCAGATAACTATTTGATGAATAAGTTATACTTCCAAACAGGTAGGAATTTTAATGATAGACCAGGTATGCCACGATGTATATATGCATTTACAAAGGGAAGTATATGTTCATATAAATATGTGCAATTAAAAGAAAAAAATACTTAGCTAACAAGTATTTGCCATTCAGAGGCATTTTTATTGGTCTGGTATTAATTCTGTAGGATACAATATTTATGGCCTTTAATCAAACAAAAATATTGTAATTGCTGTTTATTTGTGGCATGCTCTTTAGGGTAACTTTCAACCTATTATGGCAATACACTTCATATATTTATTTAACAGGAGTAATTCCGTGGACATATACATTTTTAAATCTATAATTTTGGGTGTGATCAGGGTGTGATCAAAGATGAAGACCGCAACAGAACAACATAACTATAAGTACTGAAAAATAATCTGACCTAGGTGTTTTAATATTTTCAGTGTATGAAAGAAGGACATAGAAGGTAGACAGGCTAAGAATTAAATTTCAGTTTTAACCTATTTTTTTGTTTGAAGATATTCTTTGTCTTTTTAAGTTGGAGGTGTATTTTCTCCTTTTTAATTTTCAAAAACTTCAAATGTTTAAGTCTCTAAGCTGGAATGTCTGAATTTATTATTCAGTTACAAAGGTTTTGCAAAATACTTCAAAATATTTTGTTGATTGCTTCAGCAAAAATAGGGAGTTTGTAAAACACTAAACTTTAAAAAAGATTCTCCTGAAATCCTTATACCGCAATGGATTAGAATAGTCTTAAATACCTAACATGCTGCATTATATAGTTTTCTAACTACAGATTTTCTTAATATCAGTTTGTCTAGGACAGAGAAATGAAGAAGTCTTCATCTCAGATAGCTGAGAATTTAGGCAATATAAGCAAAACTTACTTCAAATGCATGACCTTTTGGTGACATCTTTGCAGGACTGCTAGGGAAGAAGAATTTTCATTTCTGACGTGTTATAAGATTACTATATAAATACAGGTGTATATGTGCATTCCTTTATTGTCATTAGTTATCGGAAGAATGTGGGAGTGTAACAGTTATGTCTTGCATTTAAAAAAAAAAAAAAGTGAGAGGAAAAAACACTTAATTTTACATTTTATCCCTTATAAATTTATACAGGTCACTTCCAATGCCACAAAAGTTTCACATGAAAGTATGTCAATACGTTACATTGTTTTAGAAGTTAATGCTAGGGAATCTTTCATTTTAGCCAGGAAATATAATGAATAATAAAATTAGCAAGTAGTACCTCCCCAAATTCCATTAGACAGAAAATATTAAGGGAATTTAATTTTTATGAAGTTTTTGAGAAGTTTGAACACATCTAAGGAAATGTAGACATTAAATATTAAATATTTATACCTTAAACTAGTAGCTGATGACTGCCGTTACAACTGATGAAAATCATCATCAATGCCTGATGAGATCATCTGCAGGGTCTAGATATGAATTAATCTTCTCTAAAAGTGAAAAACTAAAATATGTCAGGTTGTTTCCTAAAACTGCCTATTTGTTGGCTACAGGGACCTCAGTGTGAGTTGCTTTAGGTGTAGGTGCCTGAATTGTGCATACCTGTAACAGGGAAAGAAGAATCCCACTAGAAAATCTGCTTTGCTGCCTGCCACATCAGTAAGGATTCTACTAGAAAGAAATGGAGTGAGAGAGAGGAAGGTTTAGTGGAACCGGTTGTGAAATCATATCAGATCTATCTTTAATCAAGAAAATTCCTACTGTTTTTCTGATAGAGAAATTCAATGTTTGGCGTCAGGCAATTTGGCAGTGTAAAGGTCTTTTAGCTATTTTTAATTTTATGGGAGAATATGCTCTGAGTACATTAAATGCTGTGCAGTTTTGGGAGGGTTACTTGATAATCAAGCACAGCTGAGAAGGAGTTGAGAGTAAATGGGAGACAGGTGATGGAAAGAGGCGGTTTCCAGGAAAATAATAAGTTTAAAAGAAATAGAGGAAGGAGAAGCCAAAGCAAGAGAGTGACTTTGGTAGGTAATATAATAGTGATAAACCAAGGGATAGCTCAGATGAAGAGGGAAGAGTAAGGAAAAGTAAGATCTCTAGGGTGATTAAGAGACTGGAGCTTCTCACTTATGAGGAAAAGCTGAGAGACCTGCAATTTTGCAGCTGTTCATTTTGCCCAGGGAGGTTGTGGAGTCTTCATCCTTTGAGATATTCAGAAATGGGAATAGGACAGAGTTTTGCGCAACATGCTCTAAGTGACCCTGCTTGAGCAAGGCGGTTGGACAAAATGATCTCCAGAGGTCCCTTCTCATCTCAACTGTTCTGTGATTCTGGGATCACAATGTGGTTATCTCGATGTGTAAAAGAACTGGCTGGGTGGGTACTGGCTGATGTATTTATTCTACTTGGTGGTGAGTATAACTGGAGTAGTTCAGGGGCTGCTGGGATCTCTCTGGTCTACTCCCTGTATCAGTGACCTAAAGGAGGTGACGAAGTGTATTGTCACCAAGCTGGTAGATGGCCACAACCTGAGAAGACCAGCCAATCCAGTCAAAGGCAAAACTGCTATTTACAGGGACTTAGGGCAGTTGGTGAATTGGGTGATAGGAACCTTAACGAAAATGAATATGGACAATGCAAAGTCCTGCTCAGGAAAGGAAAGGAGTAATCCTCGCAACACCGCAGACTTGGGTGCTGAGTGGTAAGCAGCTGCTGAAAAGGACCAGAAGGTCAAAGTAGACAGCGAGTTGAACTTGAACTAGTGCTATGTCCTGGTAGAAGAGAAGGCTGACAGGGTCCTGGGCTTCTCTTAATGGGAGGATAACCACTAAATGGAAGCAAGTGATGTAGCCCACATTCAGCACTCTTAGAGTACATCTAGAATACTGAGCCGGGTTTTGGGTGCCCAAAGACAAGAAATACACTGCTAAACTGGAGAATGTTCACTGGAGGGTCATCAAGATGGTTAGGGGCTGTGTCCTTTGAGGAGGCTTTGGAGGGAGATGGAGGCTTTGTGCAAGAGGAAGGGAACTAATAGCAGCTGTACGTGCTAGTAACCTCCTTATAGCCATACCTGTGAGAGGTTGTTGATAAGACAGAGCTGAACTTTCCACAGTTATGTATAGTGGGAGGACATTTTTTTTTGTCAAAAAGCACAAAAGACAAAAACCAGAACTTGTGAAGTTCCCACTCAGTATAATGAAAAACTCTTCTAACATAAGAAAGTCAAGCAATGTGAGACTGCACAACCTCTTCAGGAAACTTAGTCAAAGCTTTTCAAGACCCAGCTGCATAAAGGGCTGAGCAACCTGGTCTGACCTCATAGCTGACCCTGCTTTAAGAAATACTGGATGCTTCTTGAAGTCCCCTGAACAATCCCATGAAAAACAAAATTTTGCTAGCCAAATATTAGAATTGTCCTGAATGTGTCCAGGACATCTTATGGCTTTCCGGAATAGGTAACTGATTCACCCAAACAAACTTCCGAAAACAAGGAATGAAGTTTCACACACAGTAAGCTCTGCCTTCAGTCAATAAAATTAAAAGCATTCCCTAGAAACTGACTGGAGTCAGTTTAATTATCTGAGGAGCGGTTGGGTCAGCTTATCAGAGCTGATGCGTGTAGTCTTCATGTAGTCTTAGAGAGAGGGTTTGCTCTGAACTCCCTCCACCAACACGAGTGTACAGACCATCTAAATTAACATTCAGTGTTCATGGCAACTTGGAAAAGCCAATGCTTAAATCTTAATTAGAATGGAGCTGATACTTTGCTATAAAGCTTCTTATATGCATTGATCATTTAAAAGTATGCAGTATATTTTCAATGTGTGTATTATCACTACTTTTTTTATATACCCTTTATTAGAATTTTTCCCTTCCATATATTCCTCCTCTAATTTAAAAATATCTTTTCATACCTTGTTCTCATTTCTTCTTTATTAAATCTAACCTGCAAACCTTGGTCACATTTTTTGTAGTCTTCTCACCTTTCTCGTTTAGATTGTCAGAAGCAACTGTAAGAAAGAAATTTAATGTAAGCAGAGAGGGGTGAGACTGATTTTTATAGAGACTGATTTTTGAGTGAAGTGGATTTTTTTCTTATTGCAGTCTTTGAACAGCTTCTTGTGAGGCTACATTTGATGCTGCTTGTTTTTTATAGAGTTCTTTTTAAAAACATCTAAGTCTTACTTATGATGCCTTTTGGATTCCACAGCATTCTTCCACTTGCAAATTTTTGTAATAGTTCCAGTCTGACCTTCATTAAATTTCTTACTTCCACAGAATCCGAGATCTTGAATCTGATATGCCAATCTGTTTCATTATGCAGGTCTATCCTATATCTGCAATTTATCTGCATCCCAGCAGCACTAAATCCAAGTGGCTCTTGCTGTCTGATTTCACACTGTCCACCAGTTTCCATCGACTGATAAGAAGTGAATTTAATATGGTTTCCCGTTGATCCTTTTTTTTTTTTTTTTCTTAGACTATAATAAAGTTATTCTGTACTAAATAGAGGTCAGCTTTGATGCATGTTCAATACAATTTTTGCCCCAAAAATCTATGGGAATAAATTTTCTTCCACAGTTGTGGTATCCTGTGATTTCTAGTTCTGTGAGAACTGGCCATGCATTTTTTGTCATTCTCACTTTCATCTGGCTGTGATGGTTTATAAGCAGATGTTTATTGTTTTCTCCCTTTCTTTCTTTCCCTTGTTCTTGCTAACTTAATACAAAGGAAGTTGCTACCATGCTTTTCATTATCACATTATAAATTTTAAACATCATAAATGTCTGTGATTCATAGAATCATTGTAATTATCTTTTGGTATCCTCTATGATTAATTCACTTTTCCCGTTCACAGAAATTGCTTATAAATCACAAGCCATCTTCCAGTAATGGTAATTCTACAACAGCTTATAAATTATTTTTGGGGTTATATGTCTATTTTTGTAAAGAAGTCTTTTGAGTTTATGATAAAAAGTGAGAGGTTTGCTTAAATAATCTTAAGTACATCTGATTGATGCACCATTGGTTATAATTATTGAAAGCTTTACCATATGCAACTAATATATATATATTCAATCCTATTTGAATAGTCAGGCTGTACCTTTTATGATTTCTTTTACCTCTCTTACTATCAACTTGTGCTGTTGTTTCTGTATATTCTTCTCTCATAAGTCTTATTGAAGTCTGCTTTAAATATAAAGACTTCATGTTTTTTGAAATATTTAGCTGCTTGCAAAATGGCAGCGCTAAAAATAGTATACCTAAATATGCATACCTACAAGAAAGGATGAAATTCTGAATTTGAAGTAAGAAATTCATATTTGGATTATTTTCATTCCTTTGCTTAAAGGAAGGAAAAGACTCAATGAATCTTGAAACTGCAGTTGACACCAGGAGAAAACACTAATTCTTTAAACACTTGTTTTATAGAGCAGGTCAAGAATTAATTTGAAAATGTTACTTTTCTTATCCACAAAAAGATTATATCTATTTTCCTACAGCCCTTTAAGTTCTAATAAGTTTCCAAACCTTTGTCCCTGACTTCTAACCTTTTCTGATACGAAGATGAACAGTTAGATCTACTGTTCCCTTAAGTTTAGTACAGTTTTAGTTGCTACTGTGTGGTATATATTGTGGGAAGGAGGATTTGTGTTTTCCAGTGTCTCCTGCTTATTTTTGCTTGCTCTGTAGTAGTAACTTTTCATTAGTATTGCTGATACGGCATTTAGTGATCCATTAAAGTGATAAACCCTATAAATATTTCAGGAAATTATTTTATTGGTTGTCATCTAATGTCAGTAATGTGAACTGAACAAATACCATCTCGTAAGTGTCCGCCGTTTAAGTATACTTTTGAAACAGTTCTTATGTGACATAATTGTACGTAATTATGTGAAATATAATGTAAAGTTTGAGTTGTAATTTATATTAATTGTGCCAACTTCCCTTGGAATAAATTTTAAAACTTAAATTTACAAAAGGTTCTGTTGAGAGATGGCAATAGATGAATTGAAAATAATGTTCAACAGATTAATAACTGTTTGATCTGTTCTTTGCATAAATGTTCAGCTTTTTTTTTTCTCTTGATTGCAGACAACCTATCACAACAAGTTTGTGTTATTACTGATGTGAAGGAAGATGCGGTGCAAGTTGGTTTTCTCCTTCATGAATCTCTGAAAAGCCAAATAAAAGTAAGTACCATTCTGTAGTTGTAAATTGTATGGTTCATCTAATGTTTCTGGTTGTCACAAATCAGAAGAAAGGGCCTCAATACTGTAATTGTAGAAGAAAGGCCTTCTCTGTCACTCTGCTGTTCTAAGGGATTAACACCAAGTAGAGAAGCTACCAAGAAAGAAGCATCATCTGCCCAGTTATGATGCGGAGATGGTGTTTAAAATGTATGTAATAGATTAGAAGAGAAAATAAATTTAGGCAGAAGGAAGAACTTGTGTTTTTTGGGGGCATTTTATGGATTTGGTAAGACCAAATTGTTACAAATTTGTTACAGAAGAAATGCTTTTGTTACTTTGAAGTCTGAAATAAAGCCTGAACCAATTAAAGAGTAAGTTGTGTTCCTTCAAAATTGCAAATGCAAATTCAAGTAATTGGTCTTTGTGCAGAGATATGGAAGTAAATTTCACTTAAAGGGATTGCTATTTAAAGCACTGTTGGAGAACACTGGTGGAATTTTCCATCGGCATTTAATTACCTTGTCCTTTTTCGTTATTCCTACAGATGGAACTACCATATGTTTTCATTTTTCCAAAGGTACTTAACATTTGATAATGGGGTAATTCTTAATTATGTCTTATGTGATAATGTCACATTTTTGCATTTCTCTAAGGAGAAACAGGCCAGTAGTAGCTGTTCAGAAATACAGGTTTCCTGATTTGCATAATGTTTCTTCAGTGTGCTGGAAAATAAGATTGATTTTGGTGTGGGCCTGCAGCAGAGTGAGTTTTATTCATGCCTATCAATCTTCTACTTTCTCTGCTTAATTAATTTTTGAATGTTTTTATCTAACTAACTGTTTTGCTATTTTATCTGAAAATGTAATTTGACATAATACTGAGAGTATTTATATGGCAAGAATTTTCTTTACTATGGAAAACTATGCTTTATACCTACTGCATGTACAAGTATACCTACATGTACAAGTGCAAAACATTGGAACATCAGAACAAGGATTTTTCTTGTCTAAATGAATGGCTGTACAGGGGAGTAGAAGTATGTTTCCATTTCACTGCTACCAATTCACATCGCTGGTTTTCCTTTTTCTCTTGCATTATATTATTCTGTAAATACTAAGAAGACATCACCCATATTTAGGAAAGAAGAAAGTCCTCCTTTCATGTGTTGACTTACACATATACTATGTTTGCATATAACCACATTAATAATACCATGAGAAACACTTTCAAGCCATTAAGGAAAAGCTAAGTATTTGTTATGTTCAAGCGTCCAACATTCTAAAGCCTAACTTAACCTCAGGCTGACACCAAAACCAAACTTAACTCAAAGAATTAAAATCTGCAATGTGCTTCCATAGTTTTATGGCAAAATGATTTACTGTTGAGTTGATTGGATGTTTAAGCCTATCGTGTGTTTGATTAAACCACAAATAAAATGATCAGAAACAAGATATTGAGGGCATCAGGTGGGGGTTTTCCTACTGATATCGGACTGAACTTTTTTGATGACTCTATTAAATCAGTTTATTTAACAGTAGTTCTCAGAATTTGTACTTCTACTAGCACCTTTCTTTTCTTTTTTTTATCCATGTTTTCTTTCTTTGTAATTTTGTTGATTGTTAAAATTGTGTTTAGCACTTCAGAACCTTTCTACAAGTGGCATCTGCAAAAACTCGAGGTGCCTCTATATTAGTGCTCCTTGAAACAACCTCTTTCATTTTGTAAACTCTTTGAGTTCTTTCTATTTAATTACTTAATCATTATGTAACAAATTCTTTAAACTGAGATATTTTTATCTAATGTTTACCTTCCCAAGTATTGTTATAATTAACTGGTGTTTTTCATAACTTTGGTTAATGTTTAGTTAGTTAAAAAAAATACTTTTGCCCAGGACACTAACATGCCAACTAGAATAAAAAATAATTTCCATTAACTGACAATGATTTGAGGATACCAGTTTGGCAGCAAGGATTGTGATTCACCTGTCTGTTTTCAGATGGGTAATCTGTTACTGAATTGGTATCTACTGAATGCTGTTTCCCAGCCAAGTGTGCTTTAATTACTTTATCTGATCTGTTGTATAATATGGGAATCAAATTAATTCCATTATTTGTAGAGTTGGATGTGACAGAAGAATCAAAAATACAGATGAATAAAGCCTTGGAGAATAGTTAAACTATTTCATGAATTGTCAGTTCATTGCTTAAGGGTATTTCTTCCCTATCTGAAGAAGAAAAGTCAGAAGAATTAAAATAGGCTTGAAACTTGGTTATCCTGTCTTCAATAGCTTGAACACCTTGTGTCCCTCTTAGAATATATTGACTATAGACAAGATACCTGAAATGAAACAGAAATCTACAGACATAATAATCAGTGGATCTTTCAGGAAACTGGAGGAAAAAGAAAAATTTGCATTTTTTTTTAGAAAAAAAAAAAAAATACCTGTCAGAGGATTGCCAGAGAAATAATATTGCTAAGGTTATGATCATTTGCTCTTTCATTCCTTTGGAATAGCTGTTGCCTAGAAAACATTTTGGCTGGTCAGTCCCCATCTACTCTGGAATCTACTTTTTCCAAATAAATTCATAAAAAGCTCTAATAAAAGCTTCTTTGGTGACATGCTTGTTTATTTAAAAAAATCAATTTCTCTTGAGTTTACTCAGTGTAGTAGTTTTTCTTTTAAATTATGAAAATTGAAAAGTGACTTATACAGTTTGCTTAAAAATTTTATAATTTGTCTCCAGTGAAAAGATTTTGTCCAATATTGTTGTAGCAGAATAAAATCACAAATGATGATGTAAAGCAGCATTGGGTAGTCAGTTCACAGAATATAAATTAATGTAGTAATTTGGAATTTGCTTAAATTTCAAAAAAAAAAAATCCATATGCAATGGTAGATAAATTTTTTTTTTTTTCTTTTCAAATAGGAAAGTAGTCTTTCATATTCTTGTTTGCGTGATGTTGAGAGGAATATGTTGTGTGCATATATGGGTGAGTGTGTTTATGTGTGTACACAAGCATAGATAGGCAGGTAGAAAAATCAGAGTAATCCTGTTTTGAATAGGATCAAAGAGATTGGATTCAGGCTTTTAGCTGATGCTTAATTGCTTAAAGTTACTTTTATTTACCCTGAAGACCCTTGCTCACACTGCCTTCATCACTATTGAAAAGGGAATTTGGGAAGGAATCTGGCTGAGCACAGTTATCCTGAACCAGCATATGAGCCAGTGGTCAGTTTTAAGCACGTGAATAGTTTCACTGAAGTCTTTTGTGGCCAAGCTGAGCTCTGGGCTGAGCTCTGCATTTCACATGAGAGAGGGTTCTTTGAAAGCTAGTAGAAATTGCACATTTATGAAGATTTGAGAACCGAGCTCCTAGTATGTTGAAAACTCACCAAGGAGGGGTTTGTGTATCTATGCACTTGCCACTCACTTATGTCTTCTGATGATTTTACCCGTGTCCCACCCCACTCAGACTATAGATCTAACTGTGCCTACTTTTCTGAGAGAGGCATCTGATACTCTTTTTGCAGGATGATATAGTTGTAATAACAGACTCGGTCATGCTGAGTCTGTCATATGAAATCATTCAGATTAAAACCCTATTTGTTTTGAATGTTCAAAAATACTTAAGCATCATGTATTATAACTTTTTAAGGGAAAAATAGTAGGCCTTCTCCTTGGTACCATATTCCTGGAAAGTCTCTTGCATGCAGTGTGTTCCTCTTCATTTGGATATGCATAGGGTTGTGAAGATAACGGGGGTTTCTTATTTTACTGCAGAAGCTCAAGCCAAAAGGGCCTTGGAGTCTGGTATTTTCCAGTATTTTTAGTTATTCATGCTTTCTGTGTTGTTTTGTTTTGTTTTTCTTTTCAAAATATTAAGTAATAGCTATTTAGAGCTGCATTATGAAATTGTCATATTTTCCTCCAAAATGGATCTAAAACCTTCAATGCATACATTTCAACTTTGAATTATATTATTATTGAAATGTAAATCATCTTGCTTTGTTTGGTCCTGCCTTTGCCGCTCAATTTTTAATAATCAATAAATGAATAGCAGTACAACTTTAGACAATAGTGCAAAACCTGTTTTAGATAGGCGTTTTATACTTCTGTGTTGATGAGCGTGCTGATATTTAAGAAAACAGAGCAGGGTATATTTTTTTTTTGTTTGCTGTTAGCCTGTAGGATGTGTTCTGGACTGAAATAAATCTGAGCAGTGCAACAGAGAGGTTAGCTGGCTAAACAGAATCATCATGAAGTTTTGGGCTCTTTTTCAACTGTTTTTATTCACTTTAAAATGCTATGTTCTTCTAGGGAACAAATTCTTCTTCCAATATTTTGGTTTCCCATTTTTTCAAGGCAAGCCTGAAACTGATGATGTAGTGGAATTTACTTTTCATTTTAATTAGGATAAGATCATTTCTTATCTTATTTATAGTTGACTTTAATTTGTTGTAGTTAAAAGTTTTAAAATAAATATGATTGTCATTAAGATACTATTTTAAAATATTCATTGAAGAATTGCTTTTTAAGAGAAATCCTAAATGATGCGTAGTGTATACGGAATTCCAGAATACTTAGGTAGCTGGAATTCCTTATGTACTTATTTGTGTTTTAGTTGTATGAAGACCACATCGGCCTTTCCTGAGGACTGGAGAGGTTTTCTGAGAACTAGACACTAGACACATTTAGATTCTCTTGACCTGTGTAAATGATCTTTTTCTTTCTGGAAATGGTTGAACATGTAGAGACAGGGTGTAGCTCTAGTGCCTGCAGCAGATGAGTGGCAGTTCAGAATGGCTCCCTCTGGCAATATGCAGAAGGAAGAGCCTGCAGAGAACTTGGCAGGGTCTTCAACTTGATGCTCCACTGTTGTGTCACTCAAAAATTTCAGCAGGATTTTTAGTTTGCGTATTAGAAATACTATTTACCCATTTTATATCATGTGAGTCAACAATTCTACTGCAATAGGGAAAGCTTAGCAGATAATTAATGCTAAAATCAAATTTATGTTTTTTTTTTCTCACTAGGTTGAAGTTATATCAATATCTCTATGCAAAAATGATAACTATCTACAGAACATGCTTTCAGGAGGGTGCTACAATTTTATTTACATACATGTAAGTAATAATGATTTATGCTTTCAATTTTAAAAATTAAACAAAATGTATTAGTAATTGTAAATGTTAAGCATAAGTTGTTTATTTCCAACCTCTAAATTACCCTAAAATGGTATTTACTATCTTGAATGGATGTACACCACACAATCTATATTTGGTCCCTGTGATGGAATAGGAAAGTTTTAACTGAACCTTGAGACAAATCAAGGAACTTAAAAGACGATGGATACATTGCCTAAAAATGATATTATTACTCTCAAAATTTTTCCATCTACCCATAACTTTGCCAAGGATTACAAATATAAAAGTGATGTATCTCTTTTTTAGTAAATAATAGAACCTTAAATTCCTTTTTTTTTTTTATGAAATAACTTTGATGTTTTTATTAATTTTAAGCATTTGTTTTCATTTAGGATAAACAATCTGCACTTCAAGAAACCGAGCTACTAGTGGATATATTGGAAAAATCAAATACTACACTCTCATATCCGATTATGCTTATTTCAGTAGGTTAACTCCTTTAAATTACTGTAGTAAATATCTAACAAAGTGTTTTTAAGTGTTAGACTTGGTAAATGGTAAATTTGGTTAGTTTGATCCATAAATTAGATTGTAAAAAGATGCTGTGCTGCAGGTAGTGTACTATATCGTGCCAGGAAATAAACCAATGGTAGCAGAAGGCAGCTTATTAGTTACGTATTTCATTAAAATATTAATTGTGGCTAGTCATATTGAAGAATTTAATAATCTCTACCATGGACTGTGCATTAGGTTTTTTGATTTTTTTTTTCCCCCTCTATGACACTTGAAATATGAGAGCTCTGTTTACATAACAGCAGTTATAGATATCTCTGACTTAATACTTCCAGAGAAATACGTAAAGATGAAAAAAAACACTTACCCAAAGTCACTGTGAAACCCAGAGGTTGTGTCACTCAGATACGTAGATCTCAAAGTCCTTGAAGCCTACTTGTTTGCACAGCCTATTGAAGGCACAAGTAATTTAAGCAAACACCTTTTTAAGCAGCCTTCGTAAAAAAAAGTTGTGTTAAATCTATTTTGTACTGCACTGTGGATGGCACGTTCCCTGCATCACTTGTTCCTAACAAATATTTGAAATTTTCCTAATCTTGACAGTGGGGGAAGAGTCTTGCAACTGAGTGGAAAGAGTTGTTAACATCAAAAACAGATACACTTACATGTTTACCCAAAGTACCTCTCTAAAAGTATCTCTCTCAAACACAAAGAGTACCCTAGCTACAAAAAGGCATTTTGTGCTGCACATTCAAGTTTTATGGAGTTACCACGTTGTCTTTAGACACACAAGATAGAAAAAAGGAGGCCTGGGAAATATGTTTTAAATGACTAAAGAATTAGGTAAACAAATTATTGTCTAATATTAAGCACTGGGATATACTTAATTCTGTTAAACTTTGTTACCTGTAACTCTTTACAGATGGGATGGCTGGGAGAGAGAAACTTCTTTCAGCAGTCTTTAATTACATTGAATGTTGGGTATTCTCTTGCATAACACTTGAGAGCGGTGCTCTCCTCAAAAGCTTTCTTTCTAGCCTTTGGGACAGGCTAAAGTTGCAGGAGACACAGGGAAGCAGAGACGTCATGCAAATTATTTTACCTCTTCCCTGCATCAAACCAATATGGTGTCCGTATAATTAGTTATAATTAGTTAGGGTTGGAGAGAAAAGAATTCTAATACTTCTTCTCTGTAATTGCCAGTATTTGCACTGTAGGCCAAAAGCAAGTTTGACGGAAATCTCTTATTAATGCTGTGGAACAAGGCAATGTAAATAGGCATTTTAAAAAATACTTTAAGGGAATGAGTAACTGCCTTTTATGTGTCAGGGTAAACTGAATATAAGTCACAAAAGAACTTGAAACATTTTTCCCATGTGTGCATCTCTGAGGTTAGCTCTCTACTTCCACCTCTCTGTACCACTGACTGATAAATTTTATATGGTTGGAATCTTTTAACCATAAAAATATTTCCAATTCTTTCAAGATTTATGACTTCAGATATTCCTGTTGTTAATGGCTCCTTGAATGTTATATGTAGAAATAATTATACTTAATCTAGATTTTGATGGTTAATAGAAACCTTGCAAAGTAAATGGAGAAAACTGTGAGAATACTTAACCCTCAGGAAAGAGTTCAGAGAGCCCCGAGCCATGTGAGCCAGTTGCATCTCCCCAGAGAGGCAAGCTCAGGTCCTGTGGGTCCTGCTTTGTGCAGTATCCCAGCTGGACAATTGAGACTTGCCTTTCCTTGCCCCGAGAGCTACTCATATCCCTTTTGAAGTAGTCTCTGCTTTTCAAACTTCAAGCGTTATGGTGAAATGAATGCAACTGAGGCAACTAAAAAGGCGGTAAATCAAAATTAAATTTTTTAATGGATGCAATTCCATTTTGAAAACCTTCAGGCTTGCTTACGGGACAACTTTAATGCTCTAATTTCCTGCTACTAAAAAAAGAAAGTTCTATGGAAGCTTAAAGCGTAGAAGAAGTTTTATTGTTTGTTTTCTGATTTAATGGAGCATTTTAACTTGAGGTCAGAAGCTAATTAAAAAAACCTTTTTTAGCCTGTATTTTTATATGCTTAACAATGCTATAAAATTTTAAAATTTGTCAGTCTAAAATAATGTGTTTTGAAAAGTGGATATTTTTGCATCTTTGGTCCTTTGCAGGTGCACTTGAATAGTTCAGAAAATATTTCTTTCAGCATTGGAATGGAAGAACTAACTACCATCAAGAAATTTGCAAGGGAAGTGAAAATGAAAAATATTTGGTCTTATGGTCTCCTTATCCATTACAAGGTATGTAATTCTCTTTTTACCTGCAAATTATCTACTTTTGTGATTTATATGATGAATGATAGAATCTTAATTTAAAAAAAAAATCAAAGGAGAATAAATATGACATGAAAAAGGTTTGTTGGAAAGATTCTTGCCTCTTCTTGTTCAAAATTCAGAAGAGCCTTTGGTTACAGGCAAAAATGTAAGCATTTTGATTAGAGGAACAAATGGTAAACAGTTTTTCAAAGCATGCAAAAATATCGTGGCCTTTTTTTCTTTTTGCTGTTCTATTTAAAACTTAGTATTTGTTTTCATCATTTTAAACAAAGCAAAGTATCAGAAATATTTTTGATCAGTGGTTTTGCAAAATTTTGTTCCCCATCAAAACAATATTTGGTATTCAGGTAACAGAAAGGATATGGCTAATAGGTGGTGAAATAAACAGTATCCATGTCTGCAGTAGCAGCAAAACATCTCAGCTGGAGGCAAAATGAGTTAGCACTCCAGCATCCTTTGTACTCAGAAAAGCTATTTTAAATAAGTCATTTTGCCTGAGAGCTGTTACGCCTGTCAAAAAATTGGACTCCTTGTAATATAGCAAATATGGCTTTAGTGTAAGTAGAATGTTTTTCTTAACTGAGAGCGTGTATGATTTTATATTTAAGTGGATTAAACAGACATATGCCTATAGCAACATTTCAAAAAGCTGACTGGAAGGAAAAGATTTTATAATCTTCAGATGATTTTTATGAGCTGTATTATTAGCAAGCACGTATAACAAAAATAAAAAATCTGAATTTAAATTCTTAATCCTTGATAGTGAGAGAATTGCTGCAGAAGACTGTCTCCCTGTTTTTGAAAATAAACAGCTAGAATAGTTGTGTAAGATCCCTTCACTGCACACAGCATCCTCATCTATTAACATGGACAGAGTATTATACAGAACATATCGAAGGGTGATTAGGCCACTTCTAGCAATCTTGTCTTAAACAACTGGAAAACATTTTCCTCTCAAAAAGATGGGGATATAGTCCTGGATTCCTGCTCATTAACAGTTGATAAATAACTAAGAAATAGATTATACAGATCACATACTTTACAGGTTAAGTTTTCTTACAGCTGCAGATCTACCAAGCCCAGAATTGCTTCTAGGCAAGGTCATGCGGAGAGCACTGGCATAGGAATCCAGGAATGGCATAGCCCGAGCCTTATGGCTGCTCTGGAGGAGGTTGAAGGTGGGCTGTTGCGAGCAAAAGCCATCCATACAACGGGAAGACATCTTCAAAACAGTTTTATTTCACCTAAAACCATGATCTGGGAGTCCCTGAGGTATTTCGGGTATACTACAGCCTAGCAGCTGGTGTGTGAGTCCTTCTCTGTTGAGCAAGGAGAAATTATGTGCATGCCAACTCTTGTATCCAGAGGCTGATTCTCCTGTGCAGCCTTAGCATTGCAAGGGCTCCTGCTTTTAGAGGTGGTAGGGGCTCCCTGTTGCAGCTCGCAGCCATGAGCACTGTCACATCCATAGCAGTTTCATGCTTGAGGGTGGCAAGGTTTCCTTCCCCCTGGCATGACGGGGGCTCCCGAGGAAGTGCAGGCCCCAGGAGCACCTGCTGCAGCAGAGCAGGAGCTTCCCCCAGGTGCCTGTTGCAAGGGTGGTATCCAGTAGTCCCTGACAGCGATAGATTTCTTCAGGAGGTGAGTGATGACAAATCACTCTGTGGAGGTTCCCTCTAGCTGACAAGATACATCATCACTACCAAACATGTTGGGTTGATGTACACACTTTCAGTAACTTTAAAACCAGGATAAAATCTAATGGACAAAGCATTGAGGCACATGACTGCAGAAAGGTTGAGGTGGAATCACTTCACAGCTGCAAGGGATTTATAATAATTGGATGTGATGATGTATTGACTTAATAAATATGAAAGAATATGATGTCACTCATGTTCTGCATTAGGAAAGTAGATCTGTTGAAGCTGAGCTCTGTAGTGGTTTTATAGGTTTTGGAAATGGAAGTGAAATGCTTTGGGAACTTTAGAGTACACTTTTGACAGTATTGAGGGCAAATTGAAGGCTGAAAGGAAATTATAAATCTTTATTTTCATGTCTTAAATGGAGTGTTTGATTGATCTTTAGAAAATATATCAAATGTGTGTTAAGAGCTTGAACACAAATAATTATTTCTACCAGAAAAATTATTCAAGAAATTTCAAAATAATGATACAGAAATGGGATTTACTTAACAGCTCTAGTTTGCATCAAAAAAAGTTTCATTTATGAAAATAATTTAAAACCAATTATTTTCTAAAACATTTTTTAATGTTAGAAAAGTTTTATGTACTCAAAACACATGGGAAGAGAGTATTCAAAAAATTCTGAATTCGTGTATTTAGCTCTTGAGGACCTTTGAGGCAATCAGATGAGTCAAAAGGTAAGCAAGCTGAGTTGAAATAGGGAAAAAGAAATCTATGGAAGATACTTCTGTCATGCAACAATTAAATTGTCAACAAAATTCCAACTGTTTTGATTTAGTACAGATCTTCAAGAAACCAATGATGTATAGTATATGATGTATATATGGTATTGTAATGGATCAAGGTAAGTAGGGGTCTTTTTTTAATAGTAGGTAATCTAATGAGGAAAAGCTCTGAAAAAGACCAATTTTTCAATAAACAGTTTTACTTCTCTGTATAAAAAGAAGTATTTCTCAACATGAAGAAGCAAATTCAGAAGCTTATAAAGGTTGCACTAATAGAGTCTTGGTCTAGAACTTTTGCCAATAATTTTCTTGCTTTTCACAGAGTAAAATGGAACATTATTATCCAGAAAAAAAAATATAACATGGATGGATGTAGGAAGCCATAGGAAGTATGAAAGTATTATTAAAATATGTTTGCTATGGAACTGTATAATTTTAAATAACCCTCCTTCAGCAAGATACTGACAGGATGTCAGGTTTAGAAGAGCAAATATGATTATTTTTTTAGGGTTCCCCAGGCTGAGGTGGCCCCAAGTACTCTTGCCTCTACAACAGCTATTTGATTCAGGTAAAGGAACTGAAACAGCCAGAGCAATTGCAGTCCATACCTTAAAAGAGACCACTGATATAATAATTGTTAGGAAGCTATTTAAAACTAAAAGGAAACTGAAGAGTGGGTGGTTTATTATGCACACATAACAAAAAGACCACAAAAAGACCAGTGAAGACTTTTTGAAAAAAATTTTTCAGTACTGTGCTTGGTGACAGAAGGAATACGTAGAGTGATAAATACATATTCTATCTGGCTGGCAAAGTCCAAAAGGTAAATATTTACAATAGGTGGTGTTTTTTTTTTTTTTTTTTTGTTTGTTTGTTTATTTGTTTCCTCCACGAAAGATAACTTAAAGATGGTGATAAGTGCAGATGTTATGGCAGTGACTCCCGGAACAGGGATCACAACCCCGAGTGGGGGTTATGCAAGTGGCCGTGCGGAAGGTGGTTTGGCAGCTGAAGCAATATGAGCCTGAAGGGCAAAATCAACAACTGAAAGTTTGAGAACTTGTTGAAATCACTTGAGTCATGCACTGCATGATGCCTGCTCATTTCTTAATTAATTTCATAATTGTCACAGAACTTGGTCAGTTGATTGCAAGCTAATAAGTGTGTTTGGGATGGTGTTGAGAAATCTCTCTCTCTCTCTCTCTCTCTCTCTCTCTCTCCCCTAAAGATTACACTTTTTATGATTCTGCCTCTGATCTCCAGTTGTATAGTAGCTTGTAATGAATATGGAAACCTGCATCAATCCATAAAAATCCTTGGGAAGAAGTATTTAATATTTATTATTTTCAAGAGCCAGAAACTGTAACTTCTAAGTTGCTGTGGTTTACGGATGGTATTCACACTTCCATCAAGAAATATTGAGGAAATGAGTGATGAGTTAAAAGTACCAGAGTGATCTAGGTTGCACAGGGTATGAAACAGAGGTGGAAACCAAATCCAGCTAGGAATTCTGTACACAAGGAACTGAAAATCAGCGCCTATAAGCTCATTAATACAAAAGTCTAATGAGTTATTCCCAGTAAAACTAGAGACCGATATTTGAGGATTGATTTTATTTGTTCTAATTAACTGTTACTACACATAATTTCAGAGAAATACTTCTGTGTGTGAATATTTGTTTCTACTATGCAACTTGTACAGAAATGATAAACTGCTTAGATAGCTTTTTATTTTGAACTGAAACCTGTTATCCAAACGTGCATTTTGATCTTTACTGAATCACTCAATATCAAGAAATAAAAAAGTTTACATCTCGGGAGCATTAGTCAATTGAGAAATATTAGTTTGAAGTGAAATATTAATTCCAAATTAGCTAAAATATTAACTAAACTTTAGGCTTTGAGTCAAGAAAGGATATAAATACAGACTTGAGTTTGTTTAACAAAAACTTGAAATTTTGGTCATATTCTAAACATTTTGGTGTATGTCAAAATGGGAAGCACAGTCACCATCTGTGCCACTGATTTTAGTAGATACTCCAAAGCCTGATATTGGCTCATACTGCTTAACAAATTGTTCAGGATATTAGCTAGTGTTTCTGTCTTGAATGCATCAAGTCCTCCTCTAGCAAAAACAGGTAATCAATTACAGGACTTATTACAACAGTGAAGCTAACTTCCCTATGCAGTTACTGAGTGCCCAGTCTGAGAAAGATAAGCATTTTAGAAAAATAATTGGTAACCTTTTGTGTTTTGATTAAATAATTGTATAGGTTTTTATCACAGAAAGGTCAGAGAATTGCTTAGTTTGTCTCTGCTGCTCCAGTTTCTAGGATTATAACAAGCTGCACAGAAAATGATGAGATTAATGTTTTATGCATTTTACACATGACCTTTTCAGACTTGTTTCTGCTATTGAACTTCTAATTGGACAAATCAGGATTCTCACATTACCTAGCCAAAATAATGAAAGTGTATAGATTTTTTTTTTTTTTTTTAAAAAAGAAATCATGTCTTGTTAGAGTAGTATTTAAACTTTCTTGTTTTTGGAACTTGTTCTGGAGAGTCAATAAATGAAAAAAAAATTATTCAAGATAGTTTAATACTCTTGAGTAAGATTTGGAAGAATAAATGGTTTCAAATGGTGAAAAGACCTCAGAGTAGGAAAATATCTAATATAGCAGGCTAGAAAAGTGATGGTTTTAATTATGCTAGATGTTTTAGTGTGATAGAGAATAAAGACTGAATTGGAACAGTTTGCAAAAACAAATACTGTGAGCATCAAATCTGAGTTTCATCTTCAAATCTATTATTAGTTAATCTGACATTTTTTCAGTATTATGAAAGCTTTGATGTTGACCTGCTATCTCTTAGTAGAAACATAAACATTTAAAATGAAAGGATATTAACACAAAATTTTGTTTGCAAACAAACTGCTTTTAACTTTTTTTTTTTTTTTTTTAAACATTGCTAACTTGCCTATGAGAAACCTGTGAAGTCCATTGTATTTGTTTATGCACAGTTGCATTTTCAGATCCTTAGTGCCGCAGTTCTTGACTTCGGGCAATGCTTGTGCTCTTTCACTGTCTGAGTGAGGTGGCCATCAGGAGCCAGGAGCATCCCAAATCAGCATTCTCACCTTGCTCACATACTATACCCCAAAGGTACCATTTAGCAGGTACCTGTAATACTTGGCTATAAGTACATCTGAGTAAGATAAGGGCATCTGTTTTTTTTTTTTTTTTTTTTTTTTACCTTTAGCTCTTTATATGTAAAACAGCAACACCAAGAGCCTAGTAAAATACCTGTGTATGCTTAAGAGGCTTTTGAAAACATTACCAACTTGCTGTTGTGCTCATTTTCTAGTTCATTTCCTTCTGTATTTTGGATGCACTTTTCAAAGGTTTTATTCCCTCCCTCCTCCTCCCCTCTCCCCCAATAACTTTTGCCCATTTCAATGGAAAATTTAGCTTTATAAATGAACTGTGAAACAGCTCTGAAAATAGAATTTTATAGAGTCAATGCTAGCTTGAGCTTGACTGGTAATACACTAGTTGCTTCTGTGTCATACTATTTTACATCAGAGTTGTCATCTCTGAAAGATGTATTCTCTTTTGCCTTTATAGACTTTGTATTCAATGGTGAAGATGTGTAATATTTCTGCAGAATTTTAGGTCTCTGAAGGTGAAGATCAGTAATTTCTACTCCATTAATTTACTCATATCCAGGGCTAAAGATATCAGAGGTTTTTTAAAATGGTATTCCGTGACACATAAACGCCCCATTCCCCCATGGCTATTTCTCTGTTCATCACAAGTGTTTTCATTACCATACTTGACTGCTGAAACTTCTGAAGTGCTACAGCTATTTAAATAACAACAAAAAACCCCATCAAACTATACATTATTAGTAACTGGAACTATTATGTGGCTTTTTCTGCAGTCCTCAATGTGCAATAATTCTTGAAATTCTTGCAGAGACCACCACATCAATGCTGGGGGGGTTGGAATGTTGATTTCCCACTTTCACCCTGCCCTGCACAAGCAGAAATCAAGTAATCCAGTTCTAGGCTGACCTTTGGGAATTTCCTTACAAGAGTGGGAAGCACTGCTTGCAGTTTCCATATGGATTTCAGATAGCAAGCTTGAAATCTTTTTTTTTTTTTTTTCTCTCTCATAGCAGATTGTTCATAGGAAAGTAATCCATGAGAAAACATGTCTGGTGTTTAAAAAAAAAAAAAAAGAAAAAAATCACAAATATATAACGTGATATTATACTTGATGGCAAAAGCACTGTAATGCCAGGAATGGGAAACGCTATTTGCTCCCCACAGCCTTCAGATCCCATTTAACCCTTACTGTTATTTGGAATGATGTACGTACGTACATTTCAAAATATAATATGAGTAAAAGTTTGGCTTTACATAGCCTTATTTAAGCCATTATTTAAGTGTATTTCTTTTAATGTAACCACCTTATACAACCCTTACTATGTTTAAACAGACAGGTAAAAATTGCTAAGTAAGAGGAAAAGGGTAAAGAAGAGCAGAAGATTGGAAGAAGGTGTCTGACACCAGGCTAAGTTCATGCTAGTCATGCATTCTTTGCATAAATCAGTTGTGCTTAAACTAATCATGCCTTTAAAAAAAAAGGAGGTAGTTTTTTCCGCATCTTTTATTCCTATTGAAAGGTTAGTTGTGATTGTCGTCTTACTGTATTTGGAGTGCACAGCCTTCTCAGAATTGGTTTTATAGGATAAATAGTTCAGGTTCTTACATCTTCCCTTTGTGTGGTAGGTTTCCTATTCTAGTAACTCCTTTGTAAGCTTCCCACACTGAATTTATCTCCCTTGAACCCCTTTGCAAATTGTATAGATATGGCACTTACCTGTCTCATTTGGAGGTGCCTTTCCTGATGCATCCCAGCTTTGGGTTTCTTTGGGAAGAGGGAAGGGAGACGCACTTCATTTTGCTGCCATCAGCGAGCAGTGCAACAGTAGCTGGAAGTAAATGCCTACAAAAGAGTAAGAACAGGGCAAGCATACTTCCCCTCGTTCTCTCCCTGTTTTCAAATATTGTTAGTTGAAGTACTTCCTGAGCCAAAATGTTTTCTGTGGAAGTAGTAGTCTTTAATAGATTTCTGTTCCATGCTCATCTAGTCCCATGAAGTGCCTGTAAACTTTTAGCATCTATTGCATTCTCTAACAAAAAGCTACACAGACTGGAAAACAGACAAAAAGAGGTGGTTCTTTGCAAAGCAATGTCCTAATCCCAAGGTCTTGTGTCCAGGGAGTAATGGTCTGTTGATCTACCATCATTTTAAGTGTGAAATATACATGTGTTATTTTACATTCATCTATATTAAGTTTTATTTTAATGATTTATTGTTTGGCAGCTCAGTTTATAAGGGTCTTTCTTCAGTTCATTTCAGTCAGCACTACCATGAATAACCATATCATAGACAAACTTGTCTTACTCCTTACTTCTCTTTTGCAGTTTATTTATGCATGTTCTGAACAACAGAGATCCCACCTGAACTCTGCTGGTTATGTTCTTGAGAACTGACAATTTATTCTTACTCTCACTGTTCTATCTTTTGAGCGAGTGTTTATCCATTTCAGGAGTTCTACTTTGTACCATTGAACTATAGTTTTGTAAAAATCTTTGATATGGGGTTTTGTTGAAAGTCTCTTGGAAATCACAAATTATATCAGTCACCCAGTCCTTCAAAGAATTCTAGTAAACTTACAAGGTAACAGTTCCCTTTACAAAACAAACCCCGACACATTTACTGTACCATCATCTTTAATCTGATATTTGCTATTACTGTTCATTGTTTTAGTTTTTGTTATACTGCTTTAAAAATGGCATAAGGTTTACTATCCTATAGCTCTCTGCATCTTTCCAGATTTTTTTTAAATTTTAAATTGGCATCACATTTGCTACTATCCAGAGCTTGGCTACTAAGACAATTTTCAAGCTAGAGATTATGTTAGGAACTAAGCTTCAGAACTATTGGGTGAATGCCATATAGTCCTGGGGATTTGTTGCATTCTTCCTCTTAATTTCTTCCATACCTCTTCTACAATAACTGACTGCAGTTTTGCAGATCTAAGAAAGAGGGGGTTCAGCATGTGTATTTCCCCAGTGAGCAGCAATTCAGACAATTCATTTAGTTTCTCTGCAATAGCCTCATCTTTCCTGAGTGTTTGCTGTGCCCATTGATCATCAGCTGGTCCTACAGATACTCTGGCAGACTTCCTACCTCTGATGTGTCGTAGGAAGGATTTATTATTTGTTTTGGTTCTTTTTTTTCGAGTTATTTCTTAAACTCTTCTTTGGCTCAGCTTGCTTTATTTGTTTTTGAATTTAATATGTCCAAGTTTCATATGCCATTTTCTTCATTTGAGCATATACAGCTTTTTGAAGAGTGCCTTTGAAAAGTTCTTAAAACTTCTCTTATATGGTTGCTTAACAATATCATCCTCTTTCTGTCCTTCCTCAAGTTTTTCTTTTTTTCTTTTTCTTTTATTCCCCACAGGCAGTATGTGTGGACTTTGTGTTTCAGTATGGTCACCCTTAAATTCTCTTTTGGCTGTGAGGATTTAATTCTCTTAGCTGCTCATTTCCTTTCTCTTTAACAAGATTCCTCGTTTCTTTCATGGTTACCTTTTCTTTATGTAGTTTTCATTTCTATCCCTTGTCATTTTATAGCCAGTCTGTGTAATCCAGGCTGTTCCCATTAGCTTTGGTCCATGCTGTAACAGATCTGTGGTCTAAATACAAAGTATAATACAAAACACTCTTTCTTCTTGTGTTGGTTTGAATTCCTTGCCCTCTTTTTTATTGTTCCTCTTGTCTGCAGATTGTTCTGTCTTCTGTTTTCTGCGTCAGCCTGAGGATACTGTCCTCTTCTCTCTTGGGCCTGGATCCTGGCTCTTTCAGAATTTCCTTTTCTCTCCTCCTGGGTCTAGCTGCCTTGTAGGCACTTGTAGATTGCTGTGTTTTGCAGGTTTTAGTGTAAAAATTCTTATTCTTTGACCTGTTTCTCTTCTATTTAGTGAGATGGTAAAGCTATCCTTCAGTTCTATTTCTCTTTCATTGTCTTTCCTTCCTTTTTCTGCTCTGGCTTTATACACTATCCTGTGGTTTCACAGAATCGTAGAATAACAGAATGGTGAAGGTTGGAAGGGACCTCTGGAGATCTAGTCCAACCCCCTTGCTCAAGCGGGGACACCTAAATCACATTGTAGAGGGTGGCATCCAGGCCAGTATTGAAGATCTCCAGAGAAGGAGACTCCACAACCTCTCTGGGCACCCTGAGGCTCTGGCACCCTCACTGTCAAGAAAATTTTCCTCATAATCAGATGGAATTTACTGTGTTTCCATACGTTTCCGTTACCTCTTGTCTTATCGCTGGCCACCACTGAAAATAGTCTGCCCCGTCCTCTTGATCCTCTTTTGTGGATCATCCTGTTCCCGTTGGCTGTCACCCTATCTTGTCAGCAGATATTTGCAAATTCTGTGTTGTTCTCAAGGGCTTTTTTTCTCCTCACTTCAACTGGTGGACTTCAGGTGCTACCTGAACCTTCCCTTCTGAGTTTTCTAGCAGAAAATGTGTAATGACTATCTTTGAAGTTCTGTATGTCCGTCCTTTTGCTATTTGTATTGTTTTCATTTCTGCTTATTCATTGATATGTTTTCTTCTCCGTAGCTCTATCTCTAGAGAGAAAAAAATGAAGGAATTCTTTTTTTTATGCAAGCTTCCTTGCTATTCCATGCTTCTTACTTGTTCCTTCATCCTTGTGTATCCATGCTCACACTAAGCATCTGACAGTCCTTGCTACAAGCAACATCTAAACCAACCACCAAGCAAACAAGTTCACTTACACCCAATGAATGCATGTTGCTTCTCCCCACCAAGGGCAAGGCCAAAGCAATTTCTGAGTGCATTCTGCTATTGGCTTATGGTTGCTGCGAGCTATTTACATTTTAACACTTAAAGATAACAGGATCAAAAATTGTGGCAACTTAATCTCACTAATGTGAAGTCTCTAAACATTTCTGCTGACTTTCATCTAAATATGCTTTGGAACACCTGGGTGTGAAGATATGTTTGTATCTCAAGACAGTCTGAGATGAACAGTGTTTGAAGTTGGATTAAACTTTATTGTAAAAATGTCTTAAGACATAAAAATGCATGAACTTATAAAGTTAGGATTAACAATACTGGAAATATTGCTATGTTTCATTTAAAAAATAATGTAATTAAGAGGAAGCTATATACTGCATTGGAAAATATCCACGTATTTCATACAAATTCTGTTGAAAACTGTTTTCTGAAGGCTATTTTTCCTATCATACTTTTGGATTAAAAAAAAGGTGGAAAATGTCACTATCAATATAAAATTTCCAGCATTCACAGTCTGAACTAATTATATTTGACTTTAAAACATTCCTTTGACCTAATATTTGCTTTAGCCTTTTTTTTTAATTCATCCTTTTAAACAGTATTTACAATATTCCAAGCCTTGCAGTGTAATTCCCCACCAGCTCAGTAAAGTCATACTTTCTATTGATTGGCAGAGGCCCATTACTTCACAACGTGCTAAATAAATACTCTTGATTTATAACTGTGCCTGTGTTTTGATCTTTGAAGTTTCCACCAAGCAGAATCTTTTAAAAAATGAAATTGTTTACGTTTGAGTTTGATTCAACCTGTGTGGTACTGGCAGCAGTGCGAGTGTTCACTTTTGGCAGAGCCTGTGCCTTCAGATTTCTCACTGACTCAGTTTTTCCATTCCTATGCTTGCACGCATCCAACTATCTCTTACTTGTGCAGCTAATTCCAGTGTTTGGTACTTATATTTACCAGTCCAGGTGTAGGATTATATAGGCAAAACTTCTAGCAAAATATCTGAGAGAATGAGGGAAAGAATGTATGATCTCTATTTAAAAGAGATCAGTAAAATGAAATATTTTTGTAAGCCTGACCACACGAGAGCTTTCATGTCCACTCACTCTATAGCTCTGCAGTCTTAAAAAGCTCCTCCCTGCATTTCATTATCCAGCCCGTGGAATAAGGGCGTGATTATCATTAAAGTTCATGGGAGCTATGAACTAGAATTGTTGCTCTTGTCAAAAGTGGCAACATGTGCATTTTGCTCTCAAGTTGTGAGTCATCTCCTTCTTTTGATCCTGTTCGTGGAGAAAGGGTCGGGGAATAATCAGTTCCTTCTGTAAAAGCTAAATTATTCCTTTTAAGGACCACCCTATTCAACCCAGCCTATGTCTACCAATAGTTGATATGAAGGTCCAAAATATTTGAAAAGTTGAATGGAAACAGTTCCCAATATAAAGTTTGACTTCAGGCTGTTTTACTAAGATGTGCATACTATGTTTTAGGTAAAATGTTCCAGGCTGGTAAGTGTTTCAGCATTCCCTATATGGTTAGATGTATATTATCTACCTGGAAATTTCTTGATATTATTAGAATCCCATTAGGAAATGGGGTACTGGACAGGGAGATATTTTAGGAAATATTTTCTATTTTGTTTTTTATCCTAAGCTAGTTGACAGTTTTGTTATGCTGTTTTGCAAATACAGACTGCTGATGCTGCCCACCTAATCTGGTAAACCTGTGCTCAGATGTGTGGTCCCTCAGGAGGGGGTGAAATAAATGAAACACTAAGCAGAATGTGGTTTTAAGTTTTTCACTGTGGAAGACCCAAATAAGCCAATAGCTCACATGTGATACTTTAACTTTGGGATGTTGGGGTTTGGGGAGTTTGTTCATACGCTTGTTTATTAGAGTACCTGACTAAAGATCAGGAGTCCCTGCTTCTGGATGGAGAGCAAAAGTGAGTTTTGGATATGTCTACATCTCTCCTGTGGAAGGAATTGTGGTATAGCATTCTTGTGGCAAATCAAAACTGTAACGGGCTGAGAAGCAGGAAAATACAGTTTCCCAAACTGCATCTGTGCATTGAGGAAAAAATGAAAAATATAAAAATCTTACTGTATTTCAAAGCTTTACCATATACAACTATATTTTGCTTTCAAGAAGGTGCTGATGATTAGTATTTAATATTTTAATGAAAATAGTTGCACAGGCATTCCTCCCACTTCTGAAGATACTGAGCAGCACAAGGCTTCTCTTGAATATCTGTAAACAAAATAAGTTAATTAGAATTAAAAATATATAAACAGAGTTAGTGCCCAAGAAGTGCCATCAGAAGTTCCTTTTTTCCTCTGTTGCATTGCTGCAACACCCTCAGTAGTCTGGATAAAATTGTTAATTTTACAATGGTCCTTTATGCAAAAAAAAAAAAAAAAAAAAAAAGTGAACTTTCCTGTTTTGGGCAGGAACCCAGGCATTCTGTAATAATCTGGCTTTGAAGTCTGCTCTTGAAATAAGTAAGAAAATCCAAACCAAACAATCATGCCTGAAATGCATTTAATATTTCTAAAAATTAGTTTTATTTTCACTAAGATATGGAAGTACAACTGTAAGATACTTAAGGCAACTTCTTACTGCTGCTAGATTCTGTTATTTTGAACACCTGAAGGGCACACAGTAGTAGTAAGATGAACAGCAAGGAACATATTTACACTCAAAGAGCATCTGTCCTGTCAAAGAGTGAGGTTGGGTCTGTCTTCATAATCAAAAGTTTATACTAAGAGGCGCTGTGTGCTTGTGGCATTATCTCTGTGAAATATAAAAAAGGATTGATTTTGCCCTTCTCATTTGGTTGTTATGGTTTCCACTAGGGATATGGATTTTAACAAACTTTACTGAAAAATGAATTAATTTTACTTGAACTAAGAGAAAAATTGCCTCTGGGATATTTTTGTGAAGCACAATTTGCTATAATAGTTGATCATTAATTATCTGTTTAAAAAGTAAAAAATTCTTGGTTTATCATTAAAATGAATTTCACTATTGTGCCATTTACAGACAGGCTTTCCTAAAATGTGCTTGGGAAGTGTAATGCTAACTGTGTCTTGGCTCCTCTGACGCTGAAATCATACTAGCAAATAACGTATAGAAGTTGTTAGTGCAGCTGACTTTATTTAGAATGAGAATACTAAGAATATAGATATATGAATTCATAGAAGTCAGTTATTCACATGTGTCAAAAGGTCATTTTTCGGGAGCCAGGTATATTTTTCCTGCTCCAAAACGTAGGAAAGCACTTCATAGTCTAGTAGAAACCATTCTATCCCTTCTGTATGTGAAAGAGGAATAGATTAATTTTAATGCATAGGTGTTCTAGCCATTTATTTTTAGCAAGACTAACAGAAGTTTCAGTGAAAATAATCCATTTGTAACTACCGGATATGCTCCGGAATTTGCACTCAATTTAACTGGCACTTGCTTAGTTTTGAACTGAGGCAAACATTCAGTTGCTTTATAATTGTAACGTTTGTGGAACAGGAATTAACTGCTAAATTGCTATAGAGATTTTACTGGCGAAAACCTATTTCTGAGCCGCAAGTGCTACGTGATGCTTGAGCACTTGGCCTAGTGAACTCAGATATATTATCTGAGTTTTTATTACTAGATAACTTGCCATTCCATTTTCACAGATGTATATTGGAAAAAAAAAACACAGCTTAAACTTAATGTTTTATTTTGTTTTGTTTGTTTTTTTCAGGTGACAGTGCTTGTCTGTGTGCACACTGTTCTTTGCTGTGGACAGTTGCAGGATGTTGTGGCCATTTCTATGTTTTGTCCTAGGAGGTCTGAAAATTAAGCAGGGAAATTCTGAACCTGTGAAAATATTTTGTCTACTTATTAAGCAAAAACTTGTTAGATTGTAATTGACCACAACAGATTAATAATAAATACCTGCTGGAAGAGTGTTCGAGCTATGCGTGAAGACGGTTCTCCAATTAAGAAAGGAATTTTCTTATTTGTATAGTTCTCTTAGCAGACGAAAGTAGATTTCGAGCAGGCAGTATAGTTTGAGCTGTGTGGTTCATTCACTGACTTAGCAAGTACTTGCAGCCTATCCTAACATTGCTTTATGAAAAATGAGCAACCCCTCTTTTTCTTTTCCCCACTGATTAAGCGTACTTTCTTATCTGGCAGCTTATCATCATGTTTGCTATCCCCTAACAGAGATCCTTAATAAGGTCCATGTAGATGCAGACCCCTCCCCGCCCCAGTATGAGACAGGAGTTAAGCTGAGCGTAGGACTGGAAGATACAGTTTAGTTTGATTTTCTCACTTAAAATTCTCACTTTTGTTTGTTTTAATATGTTTTATTTAATTTTTTTTGCACTTTTTTTTTTTTTTTTTTTTTTTTATGAGGGAAGTAAACTACATCCTACAAAA
>JAYECN011276649.1:0-29685 GCA_035222435.1 Microcambeva ribeirae | reverse complement strand
GGGCCGTTGGTGGTGGCAGGGGCCGCGCCGCGCCTGCGCGGACCGCGCCATTTCTCCCCGCCCCCCGCCCGCTCCCCCTGTCCCCTCTCCGCGGCGGGCGGTTGGTGGCGGAGCGCGGCCATGGCGGCGGCGGGCGGCGGCGTCTCGGGGAGCGGGATGGCGCAGAAGACGTGGGAACTGGCCAACAACATGCAGGAGGCGCAGAGCATCGACGAGATCTACAAGTACGACCGCAAGCAGCAGCAGGAGATCCTGGCGGCCAAGCCCTGGACCAAGGAGTGAGTGAGAGCAGCGGGGCCTGGGGTGAGACGGGGCGGCTTGGGGGCCCCTGCTTGCGGGACGGGGCCTGAGCGCCTCTCTCGGCCTCTCTCCCCCGGCAGCCACCATTACTTCAAGTACTGCAAGATCTCGGCGCTGGCGCTGCTCAAGATGGTGATGCACGCCAGGTCGGGCGGCAACCTGGAGGTGATGGGGCTCATGCTGGGCAAGGTGGACGGCGAAACCATGATCATCATGGACAGCTTCGCCCTGCCCGTGGAGGGCACCGAGACGCGCGTCAATGCGCAGGCGGCCGCCTATGAGTACATGGCTGCCTACATCGAGAACGCCAAGCAGGTAAAAAGCAGTGCCGCCGCGTCCATGTGCCAGCTTCTCCTCAAATGCGGTTCAGAGAGCTGTGGTGTGCCAGGAGCCCGACCCTCATTGCATTTTCATGCTTATTTTCCAGTCTCAGGATAGGCTGTTGAGCGCTTGAGCAGGTTCTCCTTCTTCTTGGTTTCCATTGCTCATGGGAAGTGTTTGTGTGGC
The DNA here is from genome assembly GCA_035222435.1 of Microcambeva ribeirae. Lineage (NCBI taxonomy): Eukaryota > Metazoa > Chordata > Actinopteri > Siluriformes > Trichomycteridae > Microcambeva > Microcambeva ribeirae. Next base: position 28,878 of record JAYECN011276649.1, on the reverse strand, counting down.
TGCTGCTGGTGGCTTGAGAGTGGAGTAAGGAGGGAGTGTGTTTCTAAAGTGTCTCATATAGTATGCATTTCTAAAACGAAATACACAAAACCAAATGTAACTTGTGTGTAAACCAAATTCTCCAAGAGGAGATTGATATCTGTTCTTGCTTTCTTGCTTTTTAAAGCTGTTCTTTAAAATAGCAGTTTTTTAAAAAACAGCAGCTTGCTCCTTATCACTGTTTTCCATAACTTAAAAAAAAAAAAAAACATGTTTAGGAAGAAAAATATTAGTGAAGGAATAAGTGTCAGTAGCCGTAATTTCTCCAGGTTTGTAATTAAAAATGTCAACTAGACTGACTCAAGGTAGAATTAATGACTGTGAAATGTATATCCCCTCCTTCTCGCCATGTTCTCAGAGATCATAGTAAGCCTGAGCATACGGTAAAATTCTCACATGCAGAAGAGTTGTGGAAATGGGAATCTGTTCTGTGGCTGATGTGGAAACCAGCATCAGGTTACCTGGGATAGTGCTGGGCACTCCTATTTTATAAATAAACTGCCTGTGAATCCTATAAATCATCCCAACTAACTAGGCTCAAATAGTTCTAGGCCCAGCGTACCCCAATTTTCTTTCATTGTAAGTTATTTTAAATTATAAGACTTAAAGATATCTTCCCTTTGCTCCTTTATATTCAGTTAAATAATTGTAAGTAAGTGAGAATCAAATTTTATCAGGAGGTCAGAAAAGAATAAACATAATTCAGAGTTTGGTATGTTTTAAACCATATATATATGTGTGTGTGTGTGTATATATATATATACACTATATATATACACATATATATACATACATATATATACGTATATATATATATATATATATATATGTATGTATGTGTTTGTGTATGGGGTCCTGCTGAAAGTTCTTTTGACCCAGCAGTATTCAGCAGCCAATAAGAGATTTCTGATTCAGGATCACCATGAATCTAGATGTAACAGGTGTTCAGTCTGTGTTTTGTTTTGTTTCTTCAGAATTTGTAGATATAGCCAGGGCAATATTTGGAAATGAATATTGGTAATTTTTCTAATGCCCCCATATCTATACAATTTAACTTTTGGTCTTCATATGATTCTTTTGGTTTTTGGTCTTCATATGATTCTTTTGCAACATATTCTGTCATTTTGCTATTTATTTTTCACTATTTTTAACACTACTAGTGAATTTACAATATGCTTCCAAAGCATGCTATTTTAGTAAATAATGAACACTTTCTGCAGACATACTAGTGTGTGATAAGAGATTTTTATACTTACATCATATGTTTCCTAAGAATTTTTTATTCCATGCTGCACAGTCATGTCTTGCATGTCACCTCACCATGAGGAATCTGCTCTGTACTTCAGTTATTGTTGGAAAAATGTCTCCTTAGTGTTGAATTTCCTTGTTTTGTGCTGGTAACTGTAACAGAGAATGCTAATACAGTACTTAGGCTATTTTTGTATTCTTTATATTCTTACGATGTGGTAGTGTGCTAGAAGGCCCAACAGAGGGCAGCTGTTGCCTACAGGATGGAGGAATTCAACCCTGGATTTCTGTTCTTTCCCTCCTCTTAGGTTGGCCGTCTGGAGAACGCCATTGGCTGGTATCACAGCCACCCTGGCTATGGTTGCTGGCTCTCTGGTATCGATGTCAGCACTCAGATGCTTAACCAGCAGTTTCAAGAACCCTTCGTAGCAGTGGTTGTAAGTACTGGCTGATAGTCAGTCACTCAATAAGCTGGTAAAAATGAGGAGCAAGTTATGCTGAGGAAGGAATTATTTTCAGATTTCTGGTAGTTAATGTTTGGTAGTATACGGACCGTATAATGGAAGTGTTAGCTCCAAATCTTAAATTGGCATCACTCCTTTTGCTTTTTTGCCACACACTGGTCAAAACAGTAGTGTTTGTACCCTGGGGGCACTTCCACTCATCCATTAAAATGAATCCAGAACTGGATTTCAGTTCTGCTGAAATGTGTATGCTGCTTTTATCTTAAACTTCTGCTGAAACTTTTCCCCAAAAAATGTATGGAATAATCCACATTCATCTTTCTCCAATAGATGAAAAATTCTGGATTTCTTTTTGTTTGATTTTGTTCTATTAGTTGTCTTTTCTGTTTAATAGAGTTAAGCCAGGATAAAATACATTCCAAATGAAATCACTGGCATAGTATGAATAGATGTTAGAAAAGCTATTTTTGAAGAAAAGTTCTTCTGAAAACCATGTTGGGCCTTTCCTTGTCTTCCAGGCTTCAGATCACATTTTAAATCAAAAGTTAACCTTTTTAAAAACTGTTGGTGTAAACATTGCTATTGAAGGACATAGAAAAGGAAAAAAAGAAGATGGAAATCAGAGAAAAGGAATATAGCTCTGATCATAAAATTATGTTAGAAAAGGATATATCAGTCTTAGGAAGTGTTCCTACTGTGTGAGTTATCCTATATTATGGTGTAGTTTCATGAATTCAGAATGCTCAAATGCCACTGCAGATGAGAAAAATGCAGGGTTTTATTATGGTTTGTTGATTGTTCCAAGTGCAGTTTCTTCAAAGTGTATGGGAAGTAGGGGAAATGAGTGTGAAGAACAGTCCATAGAAAACTCTTAATATTCCCACCTTTTTACAAAAAAACCTTTTACCAGTAGATGCCTGTTGAAAAATCACTGCTTATGACAAAAGTAATTTACTGTGCAGGAATTCTGTTTTTGAAATATAATTACTGTAAAGCTAACTTATTCTTATAATAATTCACAAAAATACATATAACAAACATTACCTGTATTTCTACAGATTGATCCAACACGAACAATATCTGCCGGAAAAGTAAATCTTGGAGCATTTAGAACATATCCTAAGGTAATGAGTTAACTAGCTGAAATTGCCTACTGCAACATCATTAAACTGTCTCTAACTGATTGATTAATTCCTATCTCCCAGGTACTCCCTGCAGTTCAATTATTTGACAATTTGACCTACTTTGCTCTGCTGTATGTTATTGTTAATCATAAAAGATGTGCTGACATACAAGTTATTGTCTATCTTTGTATATTGATTACATTTAGAAAGGTTGACTTCTGGTTATTTTGCATAGATTTTTGACAGTATTAAATCAAATAGACTGTCTAGATATTGGATCTATCAATGTAGCAGCTTTTGGTGGATATACTTCTACGGGATATTCATGAAAATAGGTTCATATTATTTCCTTTCTGTCTTTTTTTAGGCTTAAAACTAAGTTCAGTGATGTTTTATACAATTTATTTGAAAAAAGGCAAGATTCAAATTCTCTTTTAAATAAGTAATATGGGGTTTGTGTATAAATAATGTACAAAAAATAAAAAGTGGAGAATTAATCAATATGTAAAAGGCTAAAAACTGTGAAATGGTGCAAATACAAATGTATGACTACATTTGGATATTTCTGACAGAAATATGCATATGTTATTTAAGTCTGATCTAATAAAGTTCAGGCATATTCTTCAGGCTTACAGTTACTGACTCATCCAAAATTTCAATCTGACATCCAAGCAAAACTGTAATTAACAGAACTGTTGTGAGAAATTCCCAAATGTGTTCAAGCATTGTCTTTGTATTGCAAATACACAAGAGGTCATCTTAGAACATTTTCTGATTCAAAAGAACACTTGCTGCTATAGGCAAAATCACCTTACAGATACTTTCAGAATTTTGGTCAGGGAGACAAATCCAGACCTGGAAAAGCAAACTCTATTTAGAACTTGCCCAGTGGGATGTTTTTAGGGAGTCTGTTTTGTCATTTGCTGGCATTCTTGCTAACTCGGTAGCTATGAAGGGCACCGGCTTAGTTGAGCTAGTACCGAAGTATCTGACTGAAGGTGTTCACAGGACACAGTAAAGGCAGGTGTTTCCTCTCCCTTCTTACACTTCCTGTCTTCCCCCAAAAGAGGAATGACATCTCAGAAGACATACTTAGTCTTGTGTTTGTGCTCGGTCATTCCTTGATCTTATAAATGATCTGATCATAACTTGTCATCTTATCTGTTTAAAATAACTGAACTGTGACCGCCAGGTTCCTTCCAACATGCTGTAACTGTAATGACTGTTAGTAGAGCCAAATGTAAAACTGCAATCCAAGAAAATTCCAAATTCCAGACTAACAGGAAAAAAAAAAAATCCTTCAGAAAACAGCTGTCTGGAATTTGTTGTTGTTGTTGTTTTTTTGGTTTTTTTTTTTTTTTTTTTTTGTTGTGTGTGTGTGTGTGTGTGTGTGTGTGAAGAGCTTGTAAAGAACTGAGGTTTTAAAAAAAAAAAAAAAATCCCAAACTTTTTTTAGGGCTATAAACCTCCAGATGAAGGTCCATCTGAATACCAGACTATTCCGCTTAATAAAATAGAGGACTTTGGTGTACATTGTAAACAGTAAGTAACTTTAAAAATCCTGTTTTTAGCACAGATTCTCATATTTTTATGTTTAGCATCATGTTTCAGCATGGACAAGTGTATTGGAGTGTCTCAGATCCTAAAGTTCTCTGTTGCTTTAGCACTTGGTTTTGCAGAAAAGTGTTATTTCACTGTCATTTATCAGAAAGTGTTATTTCACTGTCATTTATCAGAAAGTATTTTAAGGGAGAACCACTTTAACAATGAAGGTGAATGTGGGCGAAAGCTTTAGCAGGTTTTGAATGACTTTTAGTGGGGGTGCTGTCTTAGGGCAGAGAGGAAAGGGTCAGGTGTAGCTTTAGCAGTGGGGCAAAAAAGACTGGAAAAGAAGTGTGGGTTACTTAAACCTGTATTAGAGCTATGTATTAAGTATGAAAAAGATTGTTAGAGTTAGAATTGGAACTGGTGGTAACTTTATTGTTCTGTGCCTTGAATTCCTGAAGATATTTCCCACTGGTGAGTATTTTTTAGAGGCATGTAATTTGGCTGCTCCCATCCAAAAAAAAAAAAAAAGTGCATTTAATTGTAAGCTAATTTTGTTTGCACGTTTGCTTTTAAAGGTATTATGCTTTAGAGGTCTCTTACTTCAAATCATCTTTGGATCGTAAATTGCTTGAGCTTTTGTGGAACAAATACTGGGTGAACACGCTGAGTTCTTCTAGTTTACTTACTGTAAGTACTATAATGTGCCTGTTTAAATCCTTTGTGCTAAAAGCCAGACCTTCTACCATCAAGTGCTTAATGGGCCACTAATAGGTAATGTCGCTCTCACATGAAAAATCTACATGTCAGACTTGAAAAGTAAAGGATTGCTGTTCTAACCAGAAATGCTTGAATGTTCCTTATCTGACCTTACAGGTAGAAGGTTATTATTTTACCCAGTTACATATAATTTTGTCATTGTCTTAAATACCTTTCTGTATAATAGTCTTCTACAGTACTATAATGAGCAGAATCCATTAAAATAATGGCATTGAATAATTAAATGATTATTTTTTTTTTTTTTTTTTTTTTAATGAGACTTTTAAAATGAGGTTGCAACACATATACTACAGTTGGACCTCCAAAGTAATAACAAAGCATCAAAATTGTTATTATGCAAAATACAAAAAGTCCATTTTGCATCTTTTCTCTTAGAAACAACTGGATTTCACTTGCTCTTTCTTAGTTGCATTGCTTAGAGTGTTGGGTAGAGGGTAGTAAAGAGCGCCTATGGCAGGCCTGGAGTATTTCTTAACTCTTCAAATTCTGTTCTCAAGCACTCAGAGAAATGAGTTAGGCTTAGCTACCACTTTAATATTCAGTGGTACTTAAACTGCAGTTATAGGTTAAAGTTTCCAGTACCCCAGACTTTTCAGGCTCTTTTTGGGTGTCATTTGTTTATTTAGGTGTACAAGTAATAATAATATGAATTTATATCTCAGAATTAAATATGTTTGTTGCTTTCTTTCATGTAAGAATGCTGATTATACCACTGGCCAAGTCTTTGATTTGTCTGAAAAATTAGAACAGTCAGAAGCTCAGCTGGGACGGGGCAGTTTCATGCTGGGTTTAGAGACTCACGATAAGAAATCGGAAGACAAACTTGCTAAAGCAACAAGAGATAGGTAAGACAATGTGCACCTTTATTCTTCGTGGTAAAAAATGTTGTTTTGCTTTAGAATCTTATTTTCAAGGCTGCAATTGTAACCTACCAATTTTAACCTTTCGAGAGTACAGATAGAAACAAGAGACTCTAAATGATAACTGTATCCTGTACAAGTCGCACAGTATCTTGGCCTTAATGCTGTATTTGACAACTTCCATTTGGCAAATCCCAGGCTCTGAAAACCAGGAAGTGCTGCACTAAAATACATCCTACTGCAATCTCAGCCCCTTCTGTGGAGAAGGCAGCGCTACCTGCATGTATTTTAGGAGTGTTCAGAATGAGATACAAATCCATTCAGTAAGGAATTGTACTTCAATGTAAAATCAGTTGGAACAGATTGCGAACATTCAGTTAGATCTGAGATGTTCTGCTTTTCAGATTTGGAGATTTCTGGTCCTCTCCCTCGTCCTTTTATCCTGATAGTTAGAACAGATCTCTTATTTATTCGATTTTTATGTCATATTGGCAATACGTACCACAAAACAAATTTCACTAATGACCAAGGTTTGATTTTTTTGAGGTGCCAAATGAGTGATAAGTTTAATGACAGGTAAGTGAAAGCATAGATTAAAAGACACCTTTTGCAGAAAGATTTTTTTTAATATGTGACTTTACATGTATGTTATGCAAATGTAGGAAGTACTTGCTCAGTACGACTCAGCAGAACACATATATAAAGAGCAGGAGTCAGGAATTTTCCATGTGAGATAAGCCTTTTGTTCCCCAGTAAGCTGTGGTGCATACATTGCGAGATACATGCAAGTGTAATGTGGTTGTTGCTAAACAGAATCAGAATTGTGCTAGCATGACCTTTGTTTTTGATTCCCTGTTCTGAAGTACTAATGGCTTTTATAGATTTTTATGGGGTTTTTTTTGTTTGTTTGTTTTTAACAAACATGGTAGAGTTGGTTTGGAGGTTATTTTGAGAAGGATAATAAAAGTTAAAACCATTTAATCTACTTAAGTTACCTCCATTGCAAGTGCTTTCTGTAATGCTATTACTAGTCACTGTAACTGATACATCCCCATTTCTAAAATGCTCTTTGTCCCTCTCCTGGTGAAATGTTCACAAGGCAGTGCTCTAAAGTTGCTACAAGGATGAAGTTGCCAACAGGTTTTGCCTTTAATTTCAATCCCTATCTGGTGTTACAAAGCATTGACAGCACTTTAGTTTCATGTTCCTCTCATGTGCTTGCAGTTAATTCTAAAACATGAAATGTTTACCTTTTCTGCTCATCACATTATGCTCTTTCTTGCAGTGTTTCTAGAGATCGATGTTTTCTGTTTTTTTTTCAGACATTGTTAGTACCTTAAAATTTATAGAACTAAAAAGGTGGTGGTTGTCGCCAGTTCTGCTTTCCTGGGTAATGCAGGATAGTGTTCTTCCCGGAATTAATTCCTACCAAATTGAACATTGGGTGTCATTCGGACATTGGGTGTCACTGTTCAAAAAGTCACCTCGCTCTCCAGAAGGAGACTGAACTGTTTTGTAATGTGATTAAATTTCATGCATGTGTGCATCTGTGGGTGTATCTGTATTCCATGAAACAGTGGTTTACAGAGCTGCTGACACACTTTTATGCATGCCTATTTTTCTTCAGGTTAACCTGTCCTAAGAAAAGAGAACAGCCACTAGTAGACTGCTGCAGCAGTTAATTTATTGATGCAGTTATATATAGCAATTGATTCAGCAATATCTGAATTATCCTTAAGAAATAAGATTACTAAGAGTTTCCTGAGGGATGAGTAACTTTCCTAGTTGTGTGTACCTATTTTAGGAGAAAAGAAAAAAATAAATAAATAAACCCCACAACTTATAGGGTAGTGGGTTACTTAAACATAACACCTACTAGGTAACATCTTCTGTTCTGATGTTCCAGCTGCGTAACACCTTCTCTTTTGACGTGTGTATCCATGTCACGGAGAGCAGCTACCCAGGAGTCCCATTTGCAAAAGTTGAGCTGTGCTCTAAGCTGGCCTCCTTCCATGCTTAGGAATCCTGGATTTGCCCTGGGGCAGTCTTTCCCTATTTTTCTTGTCTTCAGGGCTGGTTCCCTTTCATGTCTGTGTATTCCAGCTTGAGGCATGTTTATGTGCTAGCTTGACACCACGTCCCCATATGCCAGGCACACTCAGCTGTTCTTTTTACATATATTATTGCACATATTTTGACTGGTAACTGATTGAGGCTGTAAACTCTCCCCTTGGTGCCCTCTGTGTGGCTCTTAGGGGAGCTCTGGTTACCGTGCCCTAGGTGCCTGGTGTGGGCAAAGGAAGGTTGGTAGCTCCCTTTGCTGGAATTTGGGGAATCTTTCTTTCAGTGACCTGTTGTGTCCTAAGCTGCTAGGCAAGGAGGTTTTCTGAAGTTGGTCGTTGTATGTACAGCGCTTGTCAGTTTGTTTCTTAAATAACAAAATGTTATTGGCAACAATGGCTGAATTCCTGTGTGCGACTTTTTGTTTCTGGACAGTTGGGAAGATTCATGGGGTTATGGGCACCCTGAACTTCCAAAACAGCTGAATGTCTTCAGTTGCAATGACAGCTTAGTTCAGTGTTTAGCCAACATTGAATTTATGCTTGTTTTTCAGCTGCAAGACCACCATAGAAGCTATACATGGATTGATGTCTCAGGTTATTAAGGATAAACTTTTTAATCAAATTAATATAGCTTGAAATGCATCACCAGCTGATACGCATCTCCACAGCAGAAAAATTCATGGTTTCTTTCATTTGGACTTCTTCAATTCGGGAAATGAAGCTCAAGTGGAAAATTATTCATATAATTTGTAGTACTTTAGTATTTCCCACCTGTTTGACCAATTTTAAAGAACAAAATGGTCTGAAACATAGTGTAATGTTTTGTTCTTTGTCATAAAACACAAGCCATTTGGAGAATTGTTCCAGAAGAAAAATAAATATGACTTACTGTTTTTTGCTCTTAGGTATTTATCTCTACTATCTGTCTGCAATAAAATAAATAAATAAAAAGGAGAGAGTGTTTTGGGGTTGGACTTTGTGGCAAACATTTGTCTTCTGTCACTCATTTTCTTACTGTTCCAAAGAAAAGTTTTGTTCAGTCAGTTAGATAGGTATTCTGTGCAGAAGAAATTTGTTTCTCAGATTTTCGTATCTCCATTTAAAGGATTGAAATCCCATTATCTGAACCTTTAAGAAGTTCCTACATGTAATGGAGCCATTATGAGTTTCCTTTCAACGTCCCAGCGGACCGGTTCCCGCCCTGAGAACTGAGCACGTGAGCGTTCAGGCACACTACAACAGTAGTTTACTTGCAGCTTCACAATTATTATGAACATTTCATATTTTAATGTAGTCAAATAACTTTTCCACTGTGAAACTAATAAGTTCATACGAGGTTTTTTTTTCCTGCTCACCTTCTATTGCCATTCATACTCCCTTGTATTGCATGCAAAGGAAAGAAATGGAAAATTAGTATCTCTGCAATGCAAGTTAGCTGAAAACAGATAATAAAATGCATTAATCACAATTGTTGGCTTACAGTACAGTGCCGCTGCAGGGCTAAGTTAAATCCGTTGTGGAGGCTTTTGTGCTGCATTTCAATAATTCAGTCTGTTTGGATTTCTTCTAAGTTTTTATTCTTAAGTCTGAGTTTCCTGGGTTTTGGAATGTTTACTTTGGGGGTCATTTATAACATGCTTTATACAATATGCCATTATGCTTTATATACTAAGTAACTGATATATCCTTTCAACCTTAACTTTGCCTTGATGTGGGTTTTGCTTTTGTTTTGGTCTGGAAATTTTAATAGCTATTACTCATTTGGTGCTTTTCATCTAAGTAGATCCCAGTGCATTTGAAGCTCGTATGCAAGTTAGAGGGTGGAATGTGTCATTCAGCAAGGAAATGCAGACACCATGGAACAGAAATTTGTCAATAGCTTTAAAGCAGCAGCATCCACTAGATAGGAAAAAAAATGCATTTAACTGGGTGTAGTGAAGTTTAGACTTGAGGTAATTTAAGCAGAATGTAATATATCCATTTTGAAGTCTGATAGAACAACAATTCTGTGCTTCTTTATTTTCTTCTAAAGGAGTTTGTGAGACTTTAAATATCAGTGATTTTAAATATTAGCACACAGCCATTGTTCCCCTGCACACATTTATACAGAACAACCATTTAATTTTGAGAAATACACAGCTTTTATGAGATAAATATGTATCTGGAAGTACAACCTGAGTTGCCACCTCTGTGTTCCATTTGGGTGACATAATCCAAAATGTTTGGCCATTTAAGTACCTAGCTGAAATATTGGCAGAATAATTTAAATTATGTGTTTATCTCTTCAGCACATGAGTTGTTCTTATCTATGATAGCAATGAACTGAAACGTCAGGCACTGAATGTTGTTTTTAGGCACATTAGGCTTTAAAATGTCTAAATGATTTATCAACCATAGCAATGTGAATTTGCCTAAATACTGATGTAGACAGTTAGCCATTAAGTTACTTGTATTACAACTTACTGGGCATATAGCCTTATAAATACATCTAAAATTGTGCACGTAGTTTGGCTCTATGTGTGCCTTGTATTGGATCCGTCTTGCAATGTTCAGGAACTGGAATAACAATGTCCTTGGTCTTGGTCAAGGATTTTTAATGTCAAGACTGTTCCAAATTCCGCCTTTCCCGAGCTCCGAATTGCATTTATTGAAGACGGCCGCCAGAAAGGACCCTTCTCTCTCATGCAGAGAAATAAAGAGGAGCATATTCTGAACAGCGGATTCATTAAGTCATAGAAAAGGCATCATATTTCCACGAAATAGTGAGGAAACTTGAAAAAAAAATAGGAATAAATGTGTTCTTGGCAATGAAATGTTGTCTGTCAACTCTATAGAAATATGTGAATTCAGTCTTCTGTATTTGCACTCATTCTCTATTTATTTAGAGTTTAGTAGTTTATACAAATGAGCGCCATGAATCAGGTAAGTATTTTGACAGCCAAAATAAGTCAGTACATGATAAATGATGTGCAAATATTTATGCTGATTGTGCACGCACACAATATTTCCAAGTATCAAATCACCTTCACTGACTACAGTTAATTTCTTCATTTAACAGTATTTGCGATGGATACTACAGTTATGCGGTACTGAAAATAATCAAATCTTTTGCACTTCCTCCCTCTTCTACTTTTCTGCTCTTTTTTTTCCCCAGCCATCCTCAAGTTGTTCTGTATGCTCCCCCTTCTGATCAACACCAACTGCAACGTAGAATTTTTACAATCTAACCTCAAATGAAATATATATATATTTGTAACAGTCAATACCACAGACTAAGATGTAATTTCTGATAGAGTACTAATTTTGCCTTGGTGTGCAGCTAAAAAGGAGCTCTTCAGATTTGTTCTGTTTATACTGGGGTGGTCAAAGCTGTTTCTGAGTCCTGTGAAACCTGCTTTGAAGTCTTCTCCAAAGAGGTGGTATGAAGTGACACCTGGGCCTGGACTCTTCCTGCTCCCCTTTTATTCTCTCTACTAGAGACTTCAGTGGGGACATCCACGGCTGCGCCACTTATTATTATTCCTTAATGGATATGTTCGCCTTGAATGTGTTTAACCCCTTTTTTAAGGTTAACCTATGGCAACGGTTTCTAGGCATTTGCTAGCAGCCCTCAATAAAGTAACTCATTGGTTTACTGGGTTGACACCGCAGGTTCAGCTCATGAGACCTGTCCAGAATTTGAGAGATCTGTCCAGGAAAATGTAAGTGCTCAACTTACACTTGGTAGTTAAACTCTGGAAAGCATTGAGTGGGCACAGTTTGGATTTTGCTTAGGTATATTTACATCTATCTACCTTGAAGCTCCTTTGCCACGTTTTTGCCCGTGCCGTTTTGTGCGATCGTTCTGGAGCTCCTCACCATCAGCACGGTGTTGGGCTACCTTGGAGACCCAAGTGACCGGCTGCAAACCCAGCCATATTTAGCTCTCTTCAACTCCAATAACAAAGGTCATTGCTGGAGGTTTTGTGGCCAACATACTCATTCTGTACTCATTACTGCAATGCTATTGATGATGTTTTATAACACATTGACTTATGTTTGGACAGGAAGTCAAATGCAGAATATTGTGCAGTATAATGAAGTGTAAGCATGGATATTTGTAATTCAGTACAGTGCCTAACGAGCGTTGTATTATGTAGAATATCTGAGCTACCTGGTTACATAAGCGAGAATACTCTTCTACTTGTATTTCTCCTGTTTCTGGTGCATCCAAGATACTTTAGTAAATTTTGTCTTGGGGTCCCACAGGAACAATGAGATTATCTACTCAGTAGGTTTATTCATCATCATTCAGTAAAATGATTTAAGTTGGTTGCATTTACTTAATCTATGTTTGGGTAGTGCTTACCAAAACTGTAAAAACATAATTACATGATTAGGCTATTAGGGCTATTTTTTTCCAAGTAATTCTGCAGTCAGCAGCCCCCTATTGGGCCGCTAAACAGATAGATTTAAAACAACTCAGCATTTCTGTGTGGGAAAAACAGGAGTTATTAGATTCTAAGTGTTTCCAGTCTCTTATCTTAGATGTCTGTTGGAGCCTGAGCTTTCCTGAAGGATTAGTCCTAACTAATTTTAAGCAATAATCTCCATACACTGAAGAAATGCCAGTTATAAAAAGTGTTTTACCCCATAATGTCCTTGTTCAGGGCCGTATTTTCATGTTTTTGTGCATTCACAGCCTTTAGAGGTGGCTTGTGTCAACTTTCTTCGAGTAGTTGGAGAGAATGAGTTTTTTTAAACTTGCCATTTAAAATAGAGAGATAAAAGAGAACTTCCCTGCATTTCTATCACCTGTCTTTACAAAAGTTTGTGCCTCTTTCTGGTTATTTGCCTCTGGATATTTCTGGATATTTGAAACACCTGCTTTGTGTTTCATAACATTTCAGTTACTAGGTCAATATGAACAAAAATGCAAAATCTTTTGGAAAGAGTTCATAAAAAAAAGAGTAGAAAAAGAGTTTTCTCGATGATTACTGTAACCAGGTTCCTGAGCAGCAGCAGCAAGGTAATAGAGCAGGACTGAGCTGTGAGGTTACTAGGGGTTTTTAAGGTACGGCACGTGTCCACATGTACATTTTCAAACAAAATACAGTTATTAAAAATATGGAAATCAAAGTTTCTTGAAGTGGATACAAAGTTAGTTGCTGATGTTAGTATCTTCTTTATAAAGTTAAATATAGTCAAATATTTATTAACCTGTTTCTTCTCTCCCCTTTCACCATTTTGTAATTAATTTTAGATCAGTGCTTTAAAGTTGGTACGCTGCTTCCTTTTTGATATGCGTATTATTATTTTACCTATTTTATTGCTGTACCCCAAGAAGTCCTAGGCAGAACTGTTGTCTCATTATGCTGATGTTTGTTAACCATTATGTTTAAAGTATTTATTGAAAGCCCAGTATACAAAATCTGCTGTGTTGTACCATAAACTATGTTAAAATGAAATAATAACAACAAATACTTTCAAATAGCTATAAATAGGGAAAAAAGTGTAATTACAGAGTTGAGTTAACATCATTTAAGAGTACAAGTGCTTAAGAGGTGAAAATGACTAAAATATGGAGTGATAATATGTAAGATTAACTGCAAACATACAGGATTTTTTTAAAATTGTGCAAGTCTTGAAGAAAGACGTCAGAGCGTCTCCAGTTAGTTGTGGAGATTTTTCTGTACTTAAGTATGCTAAGCCTTTAAGGAATTAATAAAGTATCTTGTTCCTCAGGGTGTATTTATTTATGAGCAAGAGTTGTACTTTTCAGAGCCTAGAAATAAGGCCCAGGGGAAATTCGCAATTTAGGAAAGTAGATTTTAGCCCTCAGATGTAACTGCTAGCCTATGAAATATTTGCTGTGACGTTTGGTTTGTTTTTAGTTATGAAAAATTGCTCCATACAGGCCTTTCTGAAAACTACAGTGTCCTGGGAAGTAGCATGGCCCGGCGGATAGGTCACAGCACTGGGCCTCACGAGAACTGGCTTTTCTTCCTGACTGTTCACTAGGCAGGAGTGTATAAACTTCTCCAAGGTGTTTTTGCCTGAGGACTAGCGGTTTTCATCTCTGTGAAACAGAGATGATCATTGATCATCATTGATGAGATTGATCATTAGCCTTTCAAAAATACAGATGGAAGGGATGTATATTACCATTTTTATGTATAAGAGGTCTCTGCAAATCCAGCTTGTCAGACATTGCCACCATAAACAGCAAGGCTTAATACTACTGCTAGCAAAGAATATTTAGTCATTTTTGTTTATTTTGTCTGTTCAGATCATCACAGATAGGAAATGCTCCAGCCCTTTGAGGGGATTACAGCTATATTGGTTTAGGAACTCTTAAATTTTCAACTGAAACATGCATTCAACTCCTATGTAATTCGTCCATCATTTCCTGTGTGAATTTCTCTGTTTTATACCCAATCACCTTAGGGCTTGTGCATAACTGCAGTGGCATTGCTGTATTAAAAAAGGAAATTAATTTATGTGCCTGCATCTAATGGCAGGCAATCCTTAGTAATTACAACCATCTGAACTTTTGTTTTCCCAAGTTGCATTAACTTACTACATCACTTAAGGTTAGAATTAAGCTTATATTTTTAATTGATTGCTAAGAAAGGCATTTGCAATCTGGTTTTCATGAAACTGGAGCTGTAACTGGAGAAACCTGCAGATACTAAAATGGCAGATATTCTTCCAGCTTGCAACAAAGTGATGTATTGTACCTGGTGATACAAACTCCATACTAGTTGCTCACAAGTTTTTGTGGAACACACTCCTTTCCAATTTTAAAAATCCGCCTTATGACAACTAGGTAAAATTCACAGTAGGGAAAAAAAAAAGAAAAAAACGAACAGTTACTTATGCAAAACAGCAGCCACAAATAGGTTTAACATTTTATTAACATAACACAGAGGAATAATTGTGCTAATAATCATCCACTCTCTATAGAGCAGTTGACAAAATAATGCTGAAATACTAATACATTTTCTGTGCTAAAATTAAACAATACAGGTAACAATGGTAGGCCAAAGTCAGAAAGACCAACAGTATTAATATAGCCAATAATATTGACAACAATAATACCTGTATACTAATAATAGATCTTAGGTTTTATAAACAAAGTTATCCAAGTTAGGCTTCTGGCTTTGTCTGGTGCTGGACCTTTTTTTTTATTTATTTTTTTTATTTTTAACTTGATCTTAGAATCATTTTTAGAAACTTTGGTGATAGCAAGTCTGCTACCGGCCTTGTGTGAGTGATGTCAGCAATTTTCTGTCCCACCTTAGCTTTTGCCTAGGCTTGGGTAACAGCAGTCAGTAAGATGTAAAACGTTAGTGCAATCAGAGGAAAAGTGGTAAGGTGGTTGTTGTGGGAGACGTGACTTGTGTGTGGTGAAGGGTGACAGCGGCACAGGAAGGATTCAAGAGGTGCTGTCAAGGGGCTGTCATGCAGCAGATCAAGTCCAAGAACTTGAAAGACCACATGCAAAGTTAGGGCTTTGCATAAATGACAACTGCAGATACCTGTCTCCCCTAAACCATTCCCCAAATAAGAAGAAGGACATGCAGAGTTATGCCAGAATACACCTATTTCATAGGAGTTTTGTTAGGCAGGCAAAACTTTGGTACTGAGGAAATTACATGTTTACTGAAACTATTCTTGAGCAGCAAAAATAATGATGGCTGGTCGTGGAGTCACGGGATAATTGGGGCTGGGAGGGATCTCTGGAGATGGTCTGATGAAGCCCCTGCTCAAGTTGCCCAGAACTGTGTCCAGCCGGGTTTGGGTGTCTCCATGGACGGAGACTCCTTTGGGCAACCTGTCTAGCGCGCTGTTACCCTCACAGTAAAAATGGAGGGGGTCCTTTTTTATTTTTTTATTATTATTTTCTTTTTTTATGTTCAGGTGGAAATTCCTGTGTTCAGTTTGTGCTCGTTTACTCTTGTCCTGCCACTGGGCACTCACGAGTCTGACTCCATCTTTGTTACACCCTCCTGTTCTTCATCCCCTCCCTTGCCGTTACTCCCGGTCTCCTGCCGTCTCCTGCTCCCCATGGACAGCAACTGAAACTTCAGCTCTGCTCCTCTGCTCCTCTTCCCCTCGGCTCTCGCGCCCCCTCCACGCTGCTGCTCTTCTCCTTCGTGGCTACCACGTCTCGATGGGGTGAAGGCTGCAGGATCCCTGACACACACAGGCCGATTTGCCCGTCAGTGCCCGTCAAGGCCAGGCCAGACACACAGGTAGCGTTCAGCTTGCGCTTCCGTCCCTCCCTCAAACGAAGACGCTATTTTAGGAATCTGTTTTCTGCTCAGCTGTTGATTTTTATAAAGAATAATAGAATTCCTCATCTCCCTGTGCCTCTGCCCTTCGCCTCCTTCAGACACAGTTGGGCTTACAAGTTACTGGGCAGTATGTACGGCCAGACGTAGCAAGAACACGTAAGCATCAAGTCCCTTAAAAAATAAGGCTAAAAAACATAAAGCTTTACTAATTATAGATTTATTTGAAAAAAAAAAAAAAAAAAACACATTTCAGAGCAGCTCTCCACAAAGTTTGTTAAAACTAAAGCACGATTTGATCAGCATGAGCTTTTGAGAACCTTTTGAGAGCCTTTTACTACCTTTGAAAACATAAAAAAACCCTATGTTTAAATTCAAGGGGGAATGCCAACTGTTTCAGAAATACGTTTTATGCTGTATTAAATAAAACAGCTATACTGTAATAACTGCGTGGATTCCCTTTGATGTACTTGCCTAGCCACATGAGAGGAAGATGTTCAGGAAGAAGTTTGAAACGTGTCCTTTAAAAAGTTTGTCAGAAATTGACCTTATCATTTTACAGTTAGAAGTGTTAATATCTTCTGAAGACATGGTTTTCTTGTTCATTTTATGCCATGCCCCATTCCATACCTGGAATTCGTATTACGCAAAATGCATGTTCTTGTTTATGCAGGGGAGGCTCTTAACGTGTTTTATGTCCTTAGAAATACATTTCAGTTCAATGCTCCTGTCCAGAACTGTAAGAAATATAGTTATTGATGATTTTATACAGGCATTTCCAAGAGCTTTCTTGAAGACGAGGACCTTATGTGCTCAGCCAAACTTCTGCCACACTGGAGAGTACACAGATGACTGTTTAATACCCGGTGCCACTGGGCAAGAATCCTCTTTCAAATCTTAGTGAATAAGTATTTTCTCTGAAACTTCTCATAGCTTTGTCTTCCTTTAAATCAAACTACTAATAGATGGCCCTAGACACCGCCAAAATCTACAGAGGGGGAACAAACTAAGACCAAAATTACTCTCAAGTTATTGTTTTTTTTTTTACAGAAACATTTTCCAGAACAGGCAGCTCAACGCCGTGGTCAGTTTGGATTCCACTTAAGACATACAGTCGCCTTACGATCTTCCCCACGCACGGAGTGGAGGATATAGGACATTGCAGGTTCGAAGAACCCTTCGTGTCTTGTTTTTGTGAGGAATTTGTGCCCACAGGAGTGGCTGGCACGCAACAAGGAGTGGGCGCAGGTGGAAAAGCCTTGGGTATATACAACTTCAGGACACGTCGCGCTATGAAGGTGGCACCGCGAGGGCCGAGGGGGACCGCAGAACGGCGCCCTGGGGGCGCCCGCGCCGCCATTTCCCCGCGCCCCGCCGCGGCCCCGCCCAACGGCTGCCGCTCACCGCCCCTCCCGCCCTTCCCCGCCCGCAGCGCTGATTGGGCGCCCGGGGCGCGCGCCCCCGCCCTTGGCTTTCGGCTGCCTGGGCAACCGGCAGCGGCGCTCGCGCTCTCTCCTGGTCACCGCGGGGCGCGTCCGGCCGCGGGCGCGAGGTGAGGGCGGGAGCGGCCGTTGGCGCCGTTAGGGCCGTTGGGTGCAGGGGTGGGCCTGGTGCTGCCGCTCGGGCTGCCGAACTCCAGTCTTGCGTAGTAGTGAGGTTTCTTTTGTCTTTTAATACCCACTTTTCCTCAGCTCCTCAGGTGTGAGGTGGATTCTCCCTGCTCTGTCTCAGAGGACACATCTGGTTTGCCTGTCTGTTTGACATTTCATTTTGGACACACCTGGTTTGCCCATCTGTGTGACGTTTCTTTTTGGTTTGCAGGGTTGCGTTGTGGCCTGGCTTAAAAACAACCTTTCCATTCTGCGCTGTTAAGTTACGTTTGCTAGGGTATTTTTAAGCCCAGGCAGGCTATACGTCCACTTCAAAATACGCATCCCCTCTCCTACTCCTCATTGAATCTTTAAACTCACATGAAGCAGTGTGCTTTGGTGCAGGTAAAACCTGCTATGGAAGTACATTTTTTGAACCAAAAGTTAGGTTATGAGCTGCCGTTATTTAGTTATGTATGGAAATTATTTCCTGTGCACACCACTGTGTATATATCTATATAAAAATGGCTAAGAAATGTTGCTGAATGCAAAAAAAAAAAAAAAAAGTGAGAGGGTAGGCAAAGACCATAATATGTTTATCAAAGTAAGCAAAATGGGAATTGAGGGGTAAAACTTGAGATTAGCTAGAGTGTACCAAAGTGTTGTTGGAACACTGAGGTGCAAGCAGTATAACTTTATTTGCTTTTTGTTTTTAAAGCATTTTATGAAACTACTTACAAGAACGTATGGAATACGCTCCAAGATATTAAAAGGTGTAACAGTTTGGCCTGCTGCAGAATTATGGTCCGACTAACAGTGCATCTCATTGCAAAAAGCATCAGTCACAAGAATGCCAAAGAAGAGCCCTTTGTACAGTATCTGCGAAGAGTAACGCATCTGAATTTAGCAGATAAAAATATAGATACAATTGTAAGATTCATTTCTCTTTATTTCATTTTTACTTTGGCTACTTTTTTTTTTTAATAGGAGAGAAAAGCAAGCCAAGACAATTTTATATTTTTCTAGCTGTTATAAGATATTTTATAACATATTTATGTGCATTCAAGCCTTAAAAACACTTCTGTTTGGAAATACGCTTCAGCATTTGCTGCTTAATTAAAGTACTATATTTGTGTGAAAAACTGCTTGTACCTAGAAGTAGACAAATGCATTTTAAATGTATGCATTTTTGAAATGTGAAAATAATTTCTCTGCTGTAGCATTTTATATAAAGCATCAGAGCAGGTGAATACACTTCCAACTGTCTGCAGAGCTGTTTATTAGTGACCCGATAATTTTTATTTAGTAAAAATCTTGTTGAAGAATTTTACCTACCTGAAAGTGGTGGAAATAGACAGTTGTCTACACAGCAGACAGGAAAGATGTTATCAACACTAACAAGCTAATATTGCCATTAATTTTAAAAAAGAAACTCCCTGTAAGCAATGAGACAGGAGATGAACTGAATTTTTTTTTTTTTTTTTTTTCCGGAATGTCACAGGACTAGTCCACATACCTACAGCTTTTTTAGAAAATGTGAACAATTTGCTATTTTGACTATTTGATACCGTTGCTACATTGTAAAGGAGCTTTCAGAGAGTAAACAGAACCAAATGCTACCTATTGGTTACCTCTTAGCTGCTTGTGAAAGAGGGTGTCTCAATCATGTAGACCTGATGCTTCTCCCCATAAAATACAGCCAGGTTATTGCCATTCAATCAGTAGTTGCAGGACTTTGAAAACAGGTATTCTAGCCATAGCAATGTGTCCAGGAATGTGGTTCTTGAAAGTTTTAGATCTTATATTAAAAACAAAATTTGGATTTTCATGGATATTCTGGGTTCTAGTTACTAATGGTTACCTTATGAAAATATAAACTATGGCATGGAAGGAGATAGGAGGAACTAAAAACTTTGCAGGTCAGATTTTTCATTACTTCAGGATGAGGTAGTGATCCCCTCTGTTAGTATCCTGTTAGATAGTACTAAGTGCAAACTTGTTTTGTCCTCTTTAATGCCATATTTCTTCCGTTCTTGGGAATTTTACCAAAAGCTGTTAACTTGCAGAAGAATCTTTTCAGTCTGTGATTTATGCCTTACATTTCTGAGGAAGTCTGAGAGAGCAAAGGAGAGCTCAGGAACAGGATATAAGCCAAGTGAGATTAACAAATTTGGACTGGAGCAGTGGCCATTTCACATTATACATGTTACACTCTACATTTGTTAATAAAATTGTTCCCTGGGGCTTGTTCATTTTTAAAATAAATCATGAGGTTTTCACTTTCAAAGACTAAACCTGCAAGCTTAACCCAGTCCTCTTCCTCCTGTTGAGCTAAATTTGTACAGGTGTTCAGCTAAAAGGAAATTTGTTTGGGTTTCAGTAAGTCCTGGTTATTTCAAATTCCTTAAAAATCCTGAACACATTTTAAAATCACTAAACCCTGAACAACTGAACTGTATGATGTTTTTCTAATAGAAAAACAAGAGTGTGATTTTTTTTTTTTTTTTTTGGCCATGAAGATAGGAGACCCTCCTTGTTTCATGGGAGCAGACCCATGCAAGCACACGGTTGTTCAGCCCACTTCTAGGAATGTTTGCAGGCATAGTGAGTTAATTTCATTAATCCATTTGATTAGGACTTGTTTATTATATATTGAGGTGGTGGTAGCTTTAAAATAATGATAAGAACATGCTACTTAAGGAGAATACATTTCAAAGAAATGTGACATTTCAGTTAAATCTTAAAATTGCATGTCTATTAAAATACATCGATGTGCCAGTTTTTGCATGAGTCATTATTTCTTTGCCAAGAACCACTTTCCAGCACATCAGTGAAGTATTAAACACTGATGAGGAGAACTGCACTGAACAGTTGTGCTTTTCTGGAATTTACCTAAAGGAGGCAGGGAAAGGAATGGAATCACCTGGGATGTGATTTACCTGTGGATACTGGCTGTAGCTCTCAGCTTCTGTACAGCAGAACGTTAGTGACAAATTTTAGTTTTAACCTGTGTAGATGACTACTGATTCTAATTTAGTTTTTCTAGTAAAAGTAGTTGTTATAATGTTTATTCAAGATGAAAATACATCTGTAATACAGCAAGACTTAAATACAAAAGCAAGTAACAGTTTCTAGAAGCTGATAATGAAAGTGAATTTTGTATAGTGTTAATTTGTTGCTGTTTATTTCAGGGTGATCTCTCTTTGTGCAGAAATCTTAGAGTTCTATATTTATATGATAATCACATCAGTCAAATACAGAACTTGGACTTTGCTACAAATTTAACACACTTATACCTGCAAAACAATTGTATTTCATGTATAGAAAATCTGTCATCACTGAAACATCTTGAAAAACTGTAAGTTCAAAATCACACATCTTATTTCACTAGTATGAAAATAATTGTTACACTAAATTTAAACCTATTAAAATCTTTTTAGATGTTAAAATTTGCCATTCAAATAAAAATAATTATATACAAT
This sequence comes from Microcambeva ribeirae, assembly GCA_035222435.1. Classification (NCBI taxonomy): domain Eukaryota; kingdom Metazoa; phylum Chordata; class Actinopteri; order Siluriformes; family Trichomycteridae; genus Microcambeva; species Microcambeva ribeirae. The sequence goes on along the minus strand of JAYECN011276649.1, from coordinate 7,408 downwards.
ATATAATCAGGCGATCTATGATTTTAAATATGTATCATGTTAACATACTTGCACTCGGTTGATTTTATTTTTTTCAGTCATTTAATAATAGTGGTAATATTGGTATATCATAAAAGCTTTAAAACAAGATTTGGATCATGCTATATGTTTTCCTCGTGTGTTCCTTATTCTATTATAACTTTCAGCTATTATTATTCAGTAATACTGCTTTTTTGTTTGTTTTGTTTTTAATAAAACTTGTCTTAGCTTTTGCTTTCAAAGGATATTAAAACTATGTCCTATCTTGCAGGTATTTGGGGGGTAATTGCATCGCAGTAGTAGAGGGTTTGGATAAATTAGAAGAAATAAGGGAGCTACATATTGAAAGTCAACATCTCCCTCTTGGTGAAAAGCTTTTGTTTGATCCAAGGTCTCTCACTTCCCTGGCAGTAAGTACATTTAGAGATTTTCACGGGACCATTAATCAGTAGATCATTATTTTAAGGATAAGTCATTAGAAAGCTTTCAATTTTAGTTCCACAGTTGTACTATGTTGTGGTAGATCAATGTTTCAGGAAAGGCAGCTTTGAAGTATTTATTTATCATGTTAATTGTTTAGGAAACACCAAATAAACTGTTCAAGTGGTTAAAATGTTCAAAACTGTATTTACTCATGAATGTACTATGTACTTCTATCATACAGAAGTTTGTCTTTCTATATTTCTCAGTTTATTCGTGAGGATGAACAAAAAATGTTCACTCAAAAGGCAATTCTCCTGTTTATTTTTATATCATAGCACTCGACCTAGCTCTAGTTCTTGCTGTTGTGAGATGCAGTAATCCAAGGCATGACTTGCTATCTTCCTTTATTAGAAAAGAGCCATCCTGAAACAGCACATCTACTTGTATCACTCTAGTTTGCAATAATAGAAAGAGGTTATACAGATAACATCTTCCCAGGAAGATAACTCATATATTTAAATGTTTTACAGCATCCTGATGTAAACTCACCACCATTTTAATACTCCTATCTTTTACTTACTGCTGAAGATAAAGACTTTGTTTAACCAGAGATAAGTCCCAAATCTGCTATAACTCTAAACTCGCCGGCATAGGTGCCTTTTCCATCTTCTAAAGGTGTTATAAACTTCCTATTCTTTTTACGTGAAACCACATTACAAAAACACCTGAAACACATTTACCTCTATCTAGAATGTAACTAGATAACTGTTCCTATGGTACATTCACTTTCTGTCCTGGAAGAGTCATTCTCTACAAAGGCTAAGTCCACTGCTTGCCTCACTAGTGTTCTATAGGGGAGAGCAAGAGCAGAGCATTTCATATAGAGAAGCTTTTGTAGGGCCAGGCTGGAGAGAACAGTCTGCTCCAGCTGTTGATAAGAGTGCCTGGAATCAGATACAGCCTTCACCTCTATGCAGTTAAGGTCTAACCTTGGAAAAGTCAGTGCCAGTTACCTACTCTGAAGGTAGGGTTAGAAGTACTTTGAATATTTTGTAAAGAATTTGATCATGATTAGATGAAAAATTCCATATCTATTAAGAACTCATGAAATAAACTGAGAAAGAATCTTACAGCATTTTAACATGCAAAGCCAACATAAAACAATGTGTAATGAATGAGGTAATTCTGCTATCATGGTTCTGCTTTATATATTTGTTCTTTCTTTAAGGGCTTTTTTGGTAAGAATTTAGAACTCGACTCATGCACAGTGTGGGGAAAAAAAAATCATTTGCTTTCTCTACTTTATTCCCTCAGAAATCTTTGTCAGTGTTGAATATCAGCAAAAACAACATTGATGAATTGGCAGAGTTAGCAGTTTTGGAAAATATTTCCCACCTTACAGCAACTGATAATCAGCTTCAAAATATGGAGGTATTAAAATAAGTATTTGTTCTGTTTGGTGTGAATGATAACAAAATATTCAAATTCATAATGGTCATATTCACTAGATAGGTGAGTACATTTGCACTTGACCTCTACGGTTAGTGACAGCACATCCAGAGGTAGAGCTGATGTGTATGCTTTGGCTGTCTGGGTGACTAGCAATAGAAGTATTTGCAAAGAATGTAGTACCATTGTTAATTAATTTTACCACATTACAGTTTTTAATTCTCTATTTTAACGTAAATAAAAGGCATTTATTGGATATTGCATCACATAGCTGATTTTTCAGTTGTTCTTATATTAATATGACCTTTCTGGATATTATTGCTAGAGTAGCCTAAGATGTGTTTGTTTCGAAAGCAGAAACTGAATTCCTTTTATAAATGTCTATTAAGGAATGGCAGACCTTCATAAGCAAGAGCTCAGACTTCTAAAACAACAGCTAAAAATGCAATGAGTCTTTCTATTCTTCCTTTTGCTGTAGTGAATGTGGTTTAAACAGAATGTTCTGAATGTATAATTTCCAGCTTCTCTACTCAAAAAGGGAACAAGAATAGCTTCTATGTGTTATGATGTTTTCTACTTGCTGACATTAAGAACACTGAAGTTCAAAAATATTTTGAGTCTCTTTCTACTAGTAGTTAATATTGCATTTATGTTGAATGATGAGCTCCAAAGCCCTTACACGGTGAGGGCAAGCAAGAACAAACTTTATAAATGATTGTTTATGCTGCGTGCATTTCATATGAGCATCATGTTTTACTTGATTTTGATATGGATCTTTTTATTAATAAATGCCAGCGTGAACTGACTTGAATTGTAACAAACGAGCGAGAAAAAGCCTTTACTAAAATAAACTATTTTATTACTGTTTTGTATATGTATCCTGTTTCCTTGGAAAAGTTAACTTTAATTGGTCAGTAATTATTAAAACACTTAATGCTACTACTTATTAGAATGCTTTGTATCTTTTAAATTTGGCAGTTATGTTTACTAACGAGGAGATTCCAGTGATTTGTGTGCATGTTTTAGCAATTATCTAGGTCAGTATACTTTATTTTGATTCTTAATTTTTAACATTTTAATAATTAAAATGTTGAATGATACTTTTCTTTATTACTAGAGGATTATTAATATATTTATAATGTATTTCAAGCTGTGTGTCTAACTGGAAGTTGTGTTTGAATTCCTATACAAATACAATTCAAGTTGTCTTTTATTATGTAATGGAAGCTGTATTTAAATGTGTAGATTATATCACAATAATATTTTGCTCTTTTAATATGTAGCCTCTTTTTTTTCTTTTAAGTATCTTTAGTAAGGAATCTGAAAAGATTTCTGGTAATTGATTTTAGAACTGCACTATTCATAAATAGTACTGAAAAGATCTGATGAAGAATACATTTTTTTCTGAACTGACCAGCTCTGCTTCCAGGATCTTTCAATTTAATGATTTCAATTTAGTGATTTCAATTTTGATTCCTTTAACATTTAATAGAAATATATGTTTATTTTGTATTTAATTTAAAGTATTTAAATATATTAGAAATCCTTAACACAGACTTGAAATTATTTTAATTTTGAATATTTTTTCTTATCCTATCACAGTGATTCTTTTAAATTTCTTTTCTTTCTTATAAATAGAAAATATTTCAATTATGATGATCTTAAGGGAACTGCCTTATCCAAAGATAGATAAGATATATTAAGAATGAGGATGAAGGTTTAAAAACAGCATTTTCAGTGGTTCAGTAACCAATGGAAAAACAGCAAGTAGGCTCCTCCTATTCATTTTCTTGCAGGACTGTAAAACTAAAGACCATATTAAATATGTGTCACAGAGCTCACTATCCAACTTTGCAGCTATACTTTGGTTCATTATATTTTATTAGCCTCTGCTTAATGCTAATATAAATTCTCAAATAATAATAAACAATAAAAAGCAATAGGCCAGGTAAAGGATAAAGAAATTATAATTTTATCTCTTTAACTTACAGTAAACATCTAGCAGAATGATCTTAAACATCCAATAACTGAAAAAAAAAAAGTCAAGGGATGTTTTGAGCGTATTTCAAATTTTTTTGAAACCCTGAATTTCAGGATTCCCTGGCTTATGTTATTCTACAACCATGACAGTAAAAACCGTGTTAGGGGATACACTGTTATTGTAGTAAATATACCCGATTGCTTCTGTAAGCTCTGCTTGTTCCAAGCACCAAGGACTATTTTATACTCGCACAGGTTCCAGTCCCTCACTTCCAGCACTCTATTTTCAGAATTCTCAAGTATACCTCTTTTTTTTTTTTTTTTCCTGCCAAAGGCAGCAAGTCCCCTGTTTTCCCATTCCTGCTCCCCCCTTGCTCTCAATGCTCCCAGTGCCATCCAGAACACGGGCAGGAATGTTTGGCGTTGGTCAGCAGCCTGCACACACAGCCCTGCTCCGCCCAAAGCGGAGCTGCGGCGAGGCTGCCCCGCTCTCCGCGGGGCTGGTGCCAGCAGTGCTGAGCTGGGCAGCACAGCAACAGGGCCAGGAGAACAGAGTGGAGTCTAAGGCAGGCACTGTGGAAGGCACAAAATACAAGCAGCCTGTGTATGCTTTTTCCTTGCTCTTGGATGATCTGTGTAAAATACAGTTACTTGGAAACATTTATCTTTTTTTTTTTTTTTTTTTTTTTCCACACCATTGTATAAACCCACTCTCCTTCACTCTTCAGCCATGCTGTGCTGATTTCAGCATAGCTGAAAATTAGGGCTAGAGAATTAATGCACCTAAGGCTCTGGCTGCTTCAGAGCACTGCTAGCATAACTAACAGGCATCAGGGCTTCTTTCACATGACTCAAGTTTCTATAATGCAGTCTGAGTAGTAGAGAGAGCAGAAATGAGCTATTTTTTCTCAGTTCATGCAAAATAACTTACTATAACTAGGTACCACACGTGAAAAAGCATGTCTTATGCTAGCTATTGGGAATGTGAGTCGTTTTAATAGAACTAGCTTTACCTGGTTTTCTACTGCTTGTTACTTCATATATTTTATCCTATTGAGCTTCTTGTTGATTACATTATTTGGGTTCACAAGAACTTCTAGGATGCTGTATATTTGGTAGGAATATTAAAAGGATTTCTTTTTTTAATTATGAAAAAAACCTACCCTATTAATGATGAGGTTTTTTTTTAGTTGTATTCAGGCAGATTATGACTTACATAACTGTTTGGATAGATACAGAAAACATAGCTAGAAATACCTATAAAAGCCTGTATTTCCTAAGTCTTTAATTTATTCAACCTCTGCCCAGTATTGATTATGACAAGAGGATATCAAAAAAGATGAATTCACTCACTTCGGAATTCAGTCAGGAACAAGAGAAAAAGTATAGATTTTCTCAAACAGATTATGACAGGTACTCAAAATGGTGACAAATTGCTGTCTGTAGATGTAGTTAGGGCAGTTGGACTAGACATTTCCGATAAAAACTGGAGCATGTTGGTCAAATACCAATTCTTAAATGACCATCGTTAATTGTGACGAACGTTAGCGCCAGTGCTACAGCTGCCTACTAACACAGTGGCCCTTCCCCCTCCTCCCCCTGTAGATGGAATATAATTTGCTCGTCAGTATTTTGTAGCAGGCCTCGGAGTGATAGCATGACATGATCATTTATCAAACGGAGACTGCCCAGAAAAGTGTCTGGTCCCTTTAGTGCAGTGTATTGAAAGGCTGGGAAGGAAAAGCGCTTTATTAGAGACAGGAAGGCAATGAACAACTAGAGCGTATCGAAAGGGTAATCATATTTCAGCACAGGATTAGTGTGGTCTTAGATAAACATACACTGGAGTAAGCATGTTCTGGGTCATTTATCAAGTAAGTAACAGCTAACAAAAATCCACGGGACTCTTTGTATACATTCATCAAAGTTAAACTGTATACATTTTATGTTTCAGTAACAGACAATTTTATGTTCCAAAACTATTACTCGAAAAAATCTTTCTAATGAAATCTAGACATCATTATAGATTTTAATGACAGTGCCTGAATGTCCAGGTAAGAATAAATAATAAACATACTTTTATTTCTATATAACCTTAGCCTAAAATATTTTTTCATCTAAATTGTTGCTTGTGGTGTTTGCACCTAAGTTGTGTGAATTGCTATTCTGATATATGCTAGTAAAGTTCTACTGTGCAATATTATGATATCAACATATCTTCGAGTAGACTGGTCTTCAAAAATTTCTTGCATTTTATCAGTCTTTGTCTTTGGAGAACAAGACTTTCACATTGTATTTTTCTAAAAAGGCACTATCATCTTTGGATCATTGTTTGGAGGTGTGAGGCTGCACTGCCACTTCTTTTCTATATGTTTTCCAAACGTATTACGTAAGCCATAGAGTTTTCTAAAGAGGATTTTCTACCAAGGGAGTGGAGAGGGCAAAACCCAGAATTCCCTGTACTTCAATGCTCAGGTGATTTTCTAAATCTGAAGGAGCTAAGAGTTTTCAGCATCCACGGTTATTTCATTTCTGGCATCAAACTGTGGCTATGAAACTCTACAGACTTCACATTCAGCATCTGTCACATCATGATCAGTAGATTTTTTCAAATTTATTACAACTGTAGAACATAAATTATTTCAATCTATCTCTCACACTCAAACAGATTGTTTTGAATCCCTTCTGAAGCTTTATGCACATATAAGGAAGCATATCAAGAATGACAGTCAAGTGAATTTTGAAAAGCATATTTCAGGAAGTTGGGTATCTTAGTAGAAGAGACCAGTCTCATATGCTTGGCATCCTTTTAACTTGAATTTACTATATTTAAAAGACAGAAGAGGTTTTATCTAGGTCATACTGTCCTTGGGTAACGAGAAGGAAAGACAGATGGAGAACAGTATATCTCAAAAGTTTCACTATTTGGGCCAAACCTATAACTGACCACCCACAGTCATGAAAAAGAGGAATTGCTACTTCTCAAAATGCAATTTTACATTTATATATAAAGAAAAAATGGCTAAGTGCACTTTACAGGACTTTTAGCTTTTTTAAATCTATTTTTTCAATGTAAAATATTTATTCTTCCTCAAGTTTTTCAAAATCTAATCAGCCACCGTGATAGTCTAAGGGCTCTGTGACACCATGGCTATTTGTTGACAGAGTTATATAAAATATTAACATTTAACTGTTGGTCTTTCAGCTTTAGGTGCTTAGGAGTAGCTTTAGGTGCTTAGGAGTGGGATTAGAGTTTATTTTTTACAGCTGGCATTACTGTAGCCTTAAGAACAGAGTTTTCCAACTGCATCACCATTTCTTCTGTGCAGTTACGATGCCCTCACAGAATGCTACGCAGTAGAATCATAGACTTCTTAAGGTTGGAAGGGCCCTCTAGAGATCATCCAGTCCAACCCCCCTGCACACGCAGGGTCACCTAGAGCACGGGGCTCAGGACTGCATCCAAGTGGGTTTGGAAGATCTCCAGAGAAGGAGACTGCACAGCCTCTCTGGGCAGCCTGTGCCAGGGCTCTGTCAC